>PVIC010005935.1:0-55882 GCA_004025085.1 Thryonomys swinderianus | reverse complement strand
CGTTAAGTAGGACATGGCCCTCATCTCTCTGACTACACAGAAAATGATTTCAGAAAATATTCAGTAAAGGCTCCTCTCTGAAATTAATACGTACAAGCAGTGAAACCTCTCCCTTAGTATAGTAGACCCTTGAGTTCTGACTGGCCTGGTATACGAACAACTGGGGTTACAACTGGGATTTTAGTTTTCGTTTAAGACCGAAGTCTTGAATTACAACCTGGATGCTGGCCACATGTGTTTCCAGATGGCCTCAGAGACAGATTTAATCCTAAAAGAGCTCTGGAAGGGATGTTACAACATCTTTTCCTGTGTAGGGTTTACTGAGAAACCCCGGGTCAATGTCTCTCTAAGGAAACTGGAAGAAAGTGTGGCCGACAGTGACACAGCAGAGAGAGACGGCAGGCTATAGAGAGAAGACTGGCCATCTGGGGTTACTACCAGCCTTCAAGAATGAACTGAGTTTCTAAGTCAAGACTTCATTGTGCTTCTTCGATACTTGGCCGAAAGGAAAAGGCTCAGGACTAAAGTGAACATTTGGGGACTTGACAAAGTGACATTACAAGGTACAGATGCCAGGAAGAGAAATAAGCTCTCCGAGAAAAGTCTACTCTTTACGGGGGTCCTTCTGTGATGACATTTCAGGCCAGAAATAACGTCCCATTAAAGCTGGTCCTAGGCTGGCCAGTCCTGAAGGAACCGAGCTGGGACCCAGTCCTCAGGAGTGAAGTCACAGTCTCCCCTCTCAACCTTTCAATCACAGGTTCCGGAGTCAAGTTTTACTTTTGCTCACTTATGCTTTCCATGATCATATGGATAAATGGGGTGATTTCTTCCCAAGGGTTGGACTAAGGGAGAGAGTAGAAGCTACAGTTAAGACTTAGGCATATAACCGGTGCCCAACAAGGCATTGCCAACAAGGCAGAACCACTATCAACAAAGGTCACTGGTGTTAAGTTCAAGCATGTTTAGGAAATGTTCAATTCTGGGCTGGGGATTTAGCTCAGTGGTTCCGGAATCTGCCTGGCAAGTGCAAGGTCCTGAGTTGGACCCCCTGTACCATGTATCACAGTACTGAGTATGGTAGCTCACACCTGTAATCCCAGCACTCAGGAGGCAGAAGCAAGAAGATTGCTGAGTTTGAGGCTAGCCTGGGCTACACAGTGAGTTCAGGGCCAGGCTGAACTACAAAGTGAGGCCCTGTCTCAAAAAACTTAAAAAAGCTGAGCTTGGTGGCTCAAGCCTATAATTCCAGCACTTGGGAGGCAGAGGCAGGAGGATTGCTGAGTTCTAGGCTTGCCTGGGCTACATAGTGAGCTGAGGGCCAGCCTGAACTACAAAGCGAGACCCTGTCTAAAATAAATAAATAAATAAAAATAAAAGTAATGTTCAATTCTGGAGCCATTTAATGGTGGTTTGGTTGTTGTTGTTGTTTTTTTTCACCTGTGGCCACCCAAGAGATCTTTATCATGCTCTAAAGAACAGTGTTGACTTGTGTGATGTCTGGAGGAAAGGAAGATTCAGATGAAAGCAGGAAACTGCTGTCACAGCTATCAAGTATAATAGGAGCGCTTCACATAGGGTTTAAGAAAAGGAAAAAATACATGGAGCCCACACCCCACCTCCTCATACATGGCTACAGTGGATCCAGAGTGACCCCTGAGCCATGCAACAGGCAGGGTCCCAGCCTGGGAGCCTTTGGCAGGTGGAACCAAGTGGAAGGAAGTTAGGGTCCTGGGGGATGTCCTTTTAGGGGACTCAGGACCCCAGACCCTTGCTCTCTCTCTGCTTCCAGGCCACCATGAGGTGAGCCATTGTCCCCTGCCACACCTTTCTACATGCTGCTCTGTCTCAGATCCGAAGTACCAGAGCCAGTGCCCATGGACAGAAATTCCCATGGGTCTACATAAGATGATCTTTCTGGAAAGTGGATTATCATGGGCCTTTTGTGCCTATGATGGGAAGCTGAATACTATACATTCACCCCCCACACTCCTGCCCCACCTATGTGTGCTTACAACACACACATGTACACGCATGTATGCATAGGATTTTACACAAATGCACTCCACCTCCTCCAGTTTCTCCTAGCCATTCACGACCTATCTTCAGTTTATTTTCCTCCTCAGGCAGCCTTCTGATAAGAAGTTTTGCCTGAATTTAATTTGGTAATAAAATATAATTTCTCATCAAGCCCACCAAGCTGGATCTGGTCTTCCTGAAATAATATTTTCTTCTACTTTGTGGCAAGGCCTGGGGGTCACCTGAGGGCTAACTCAAGGGCAGCTCTGCGGGTGAGGCCCTCAGGGCCACCAGGTCCACACGCTCCTGGGCACAGTGCACTGCAGGGTCACAAGCTCTGAGCAGCCACCAGCAAGCAGGAGGGCTGTGTTAAGAAATATGCCCCTGTTTACAATGAGGTTTAGCTTAATGACCTTGAACGTGTGGGAGTTGTCCTGGTTGTGTGTCAGCAGGGAGTCGTCGCCTGCCAAAGGCCTGTGGATCCCCACCTGCGGTGGCCAGGATCATCTCCCGGCATGATCAGGCACAAATTAGATCACCAACAGCGTCGGAGCTCTGTCATAGAGCGGAGGTGACTGTGGCACAAAGACGGGCACCAGGCCTGGGGAGCAGGAAGAGTGCTGATGTAGGGCCGTCTCCAGCCAAATGGCTCCCAGGACAGGAGGGAGCAGGAGTCGGCAGCACGGAGACCTGGGCCACACACAATGCTGGGGACATGGGAGAGGGACACGCTGTAAAGGGTGGTTTACATGGGAGCAGAGCAGGATCGGGGTATCTACCAGGTGCCAACCACATGCTCCCTCCCCTATCAGTTTCTCCATGGATGCTGGTGTCAGAGCAGCTCAACCCAAAGGCTGTGTCTTATCTCCATTTTGAGCTCCTATTCTGACCATGCTTTCAAAGGAGCAGTCTGGTCTGGTCTCAGAATCTGGTTCTTCTCTCCCCTTCGAACCACATGGGTTGAATTCAGTTCTTGCTTGATTAAACCAAAGCAAAGATCATGTCTATAATTCATCCCCAAGGAAGGGGCAGATTACTTGGATTAAGCAGCATGATTTCTTAAAACAATGGAACAGTGTTGTCGTTCTTGGCTAAAGACCAAATCCATTCTGGGTTAGCTTAAGTTGAGTCAGTGCACTCTCCCTCGTCCCTGCTGCAGGGCAGATGAGGGGTTTCTGGGAGGTCACACTGTTGCTTCCACCGTGTGATCATCTCCCTGTGTGGCCAGTCTCTAGGACCTGGGGAGGGGCACAGAATTCCTGTTGGCTGAGTAGAGCAAGCCTGGAGTTCTAGGATCTGTCCTTCGTATGTGAACCTACTCAGTTCTCTAAATATGGCCTGGGAGGTGTAAGTGAGGTGTTGAGAGGAGCTGATCTTGCATGTATCTCCCCAAGAAATAGCTTTCCATGGCCTTTTATCTTCATCTGTCAGCTTCATGGGATTAGGAAATCTAAGCACTAGTGGAGCAAGGTCCTGGGTCTAACTAGGGAGGCCACAGAGGCTTGGCCTTCAGTACCCTTCATGGCCCCTGGAGCCCTCCCCTCTGGCACTGTTTCTTGGCTCTGCTTCTTGGTTGCCATGAGCTCAATAGTCTTGTTCTGCCATGCCTTCTGCCATGATGTTCCCGCCTTGGAGCCAGCCAACCATGGACCGAATCTCCTGAAACCATGAGCCAAATTAAACTTTCCTCTTTTAGGTTAGGAGTATCTGGCATTATGCCCAATAATGAGAACACTGGCTAACATAACCCTGATGTTCATTTGGGTTATGAATCGGGACCATTCCTGTCCACAAAAGGTTATTAACCTTGTTCAATTTCCATGTCCCAGGAGCAAAGACAAAGGGCTGCAGTTGGGTGGATGGAGGATACTGGGGAGGGTGCTGAGCAGTTGAAGGTTTTGCTCCCCTCCCACCAAAAGGTGTTTGGAGAGGCTGAGTGACTGGGGGAGACACTGATGAGCTGCAACCTAGGGTGCAGCTCAGTGGCAGAGCACTTGCCTGGCAGGTACAGAGCACAGGTTCTACCCCAGCACCGCAATCATCAGTCAATCAATCATATGATAAAGGTGGTGGCAAGGAATTCTTTTTTTTGTCAGGGAGACAGTTTCATTTCTGTTATCATCTGGGGTAATGGCAGCCTGCTGGGGCCCAGACAGGGCATAAGCAGGCTATATACAGATGGCCACTATGGACTCAGGACTTTTGCCAAACTGTTGGTTCCGTGTACTGAAAATCGAGGGGAGGGGGGTTATATGACCCAGCACTAGTCGAATAGAGCCAAAGGAATCCTGCTATAGGCTTTCTTAGACGTGTTTTGTTTGCTCAATAAAATGCACTGATCCAACTGACACTGCTCTTGCTTTGCCCCTTTGTTTTGTCTGGAGTAAGGTTGTGATGGTTGGAGCTACAGCACCTATTCTGCAAAGGTGAAGGAAAGGCCAAGAGAATGCGACAGCTTCAGCTCTGACCTCCCCAAAGCCTGAACTGACCACAGCCACCTAACTCTGCCTTGTTGGTGAAGAAAATAGCTCTTGTTCTTAGGTGTTGTGTCAAGTTCCTGCCACCTGTAGCCAAACATAATTCAAACTGCTCACTGCTAGAGGAAAAAGTGCCTATAACAGAGAACAGAAAGGAGGCAAGTATTTCCTGCCGGCTGCTCAGCTCCAGGCCATGGGGAGGGAGCGTCTCAAGGTGACATTAAAGCTGGGATCTGAAGCATCTGCCTCATTTGGGAACAATTTTTTCTTGACTCCGTGTGTGAGGTTTGCATAATGCAGTAAAGAAATCAGCTCACTCCACTTTTCTTTGTCACTTAAGCACTTTCCCTGTACTTGAGACTGAGCCGTCATCACCACACAGTTGTTAGAATCTCAGTGCTTGCTCTGAGATTGTCTGCAGCCAGCTTGCTCTTCTCCCCCAATGACTCTCTGTGCTCCTTCTGTGCAGATGCATTCACAAGGCTCAGGATTAGAATCAGAGTGACTCAAATTCAGGCTCCCCATCTCTGTGGCTCTTTTCCTATTAATACACAGCCTGGGGGGTGACATCATCTTCCTCGCTATGAAGACAACAGGCGAGGCCTGCCCCACAGCCTTCTGGGTCTATGTCCCTACTAGTTGTGTGTGTTAGTGTATGTGAGTGTGCATGTGTGTGTGTGTGTGTGTACATGTGAGTGTACATATGTGGTGTTGGGATGGAAACCAGGGCCCAAACTATGCCAGGCAAATGTCCCACCCTGAACTCCATGCAGCCCTCATCGCTTAAGTTAACTTGATCCTCAAAGCCTTGTGCAGACTCTGAGCATCAGAGTTATAACCATGAGCTTAGCTTGGGTGCATGGCAGGAAACAGATGCTGAGGTAGCAGGGATACAGAGGAGGCTGTTGTCAGGGCAAAATGATGCTCGGAAATGAAAACAAACTGAGGGAGAAGCAAAAGACAAAAAGGCTTGTGTTTTTGAGCAGGTCTTAGTGAACAAGTGGGCTCTATGCTCTGGTCTCCTGACTCACACTGTCCATGTAAGGGGTGAGAAGGGGCTACTCCCCAGCACTGTCGTACCCCAAATCACTAGGGATGGCCCTCGGACACTGCCTTCCTGCACAGCCAGGTAAGGCTGCAGGTGACACCGCCCTGACCCAAGAGCAAAGGCATAGGCTCTGGGAAGGCAGCTTGATGGAGGCAGCCCTGCGCACAGCGATGGCTGAAGGGAGGGAGGCCTGAGAATGGAGCGGAGCTCAGGAGATGCCCAGTGCTGCACCCAGCAGGAGAGGTAATGGAGAGCACAGGTAAGCCGCAGAGAGCTAGAATCCTGCCACACAACCAGAACACTAACCGAGGAGGAGATTGGGAAGCTTAATCCAGTGGTAGGAAAACAAAAGAAGTAGGATGAAAGGGAGTGGGAAACACGAGGGGCTGCAAAATCAGAAAAGAGCCAGAACGATTCCTGAGAAAGGAAGGAAGAGAAGAAGCAGTGGAAAGACCTGGGAGTCAGTGCTTAAAACGCATCAGTAAGAGTATTAGATAGTAGCAAACAATAGAAATTATAAGGGAAAGTGGTTTCCAACCAGTAATCCTTTTTCCTCACCAAAACTGGCAATAAACCCAAGAGCAAGACTTTATAGCATGCTGGTCTCAAAAATTATCTACCACATGGCCTTTCCCAGAAGGCTGTTGGAGGATGTACTCCAACAAAAATGGTGCTAACCCAAGAAACAGGAAGACACGAAATTTAGGGAGGGGTCCCAGTTGGAGGGAGAGGTGAAGGGGCCTCCAGAATGGCCAAAGGATCTAGGATGAGAATATTGCTCCAATCTCAGAGAACAAGCCATCCTGAGAGAAGTTAGAGAAGAACCACCTACCTTATATTTGCATGGAAATAGCACCCTGAATCCAGTTAACATGTACAATTAAGAGTGGGAATAAACACTTTTTTTTAAAAAAAAGGACAGAGTTGGTGGAATCCTCGTTGCTATTGCACAGTTTACTCCAGAAGAGCCGAAGTCATTTCTCAAAGGTCAGTTAGTAAATGTCTGGGATTTTATGGACTCTCAATTTTGCAGCCATTCGACTCTGCAACACTGGGGCAAAGGCAGCCAGTGACGATGTATAAACTGTGCTTGTCCCAATAAAATCAGAAGTCTGGGACCATGGGCCCTGGAGAGGACAGAGATGATTCTTGAGAGTCAGGAGAGGCAGAACATTCTCACAGAGGCCGCTAAGCAGCCACAGGCTTCAGGGTTCTTAATCTAGTGTCAGATGGAATCAGCCCAAGTCCTGTACTACGACGGTGTCTACAGGTGTATGGGACTGAGGACAGAAGCACAGAGCAGGTGACCCATGTGACTGACCCACCCAGGCTGGGCCTAGGCCATCTCCCCCTCAGCTGAAACCAAAGCTCATGGGGGATTTTACCTCCACTGCACACAGAAGAAAACTCAAGATCTGACGATAAACACCATGTGGGACACTGGGGAACCCAACCCTTGCCACCCACTGGCCTCCATGAGTCTCAAAACCTTGGTGCCAAAGCAGCAGCACTTGGCAGAGCTGGGTTTTCCTGGCCATGCTGGTGTGGTGCAGAGCTGGTTCCCTGCAGCCTCGGGAGAGGGCATGCGCAAGAGCAGAGCTGCTGGTCTGCATTTCCTGCAGCATGCTTAGCTTCCTGCAGCCTCTTTTGTGAAGCTGCCACCTCTGGGGAGCCTAGATGACCTCAGGACACAACCGAAGCACCCTAGATCCTTTGTGCCTGGAGGTCCGGAGCGAGCCGAGGCCCGAGGTGACTGTGAGAGGGAGTTGAATGACAGACATGGAAATTTTCACCTGGACTTCAGCAGCCATCCCAAAGCAAGGCTGGCAGGGTCCCCCAGGAGATCATGGGGCTCTCCCTGCACTCAAGGTCATTTGCTGCTCTGCAAATGGCCATAGCATCTCTCCCTGTCCTGAGGACACGATGTGCAGTCTCTTGAAGATGTCCTGTGTCGCTGCTGGGCCCTCACTGAGGAGAGCTTCCTGCCGTGCACCTCAGGCCCAGGAGGGCTGGGGCTGGAGATGAGCGCAGCCTGCGGCCTGGGATGCGCAGGGCGTCGCATCCTGCACCGTACGGGGTGGGCAGTGGCTCACAGCTCCAGGACGCCAAGGAACTTGCAGGTGGTGCCAGCAATGAGCCTCTCGCATGTGGGACCCATGGCCAGCAGACTGGCTCCCATCTGCTACCCACACCTCTGGGTGAGCAGAAAAGAACTACACAGCCTCGGGCACTGCTGTGTGTGGACTTCTCTGCACACCTTGCAGTGAACAGACAGGTGCGCGCTCCCTGGGGGCAGTGTACCAGCTAAGAGTCCCATGCCCACCAGGACAGGCACTGCTGGGGAGTCCAGTGGAGCCGCCACTGACCCTGCAGCTACAGAGCACTGAAGCCAGTTAGTTAACTGAAGTAACCCTTCAGTTAACTGAAGGGTTCATCACAATTCATTTAAAATGATTCTTATTTAAAGTTTAAAAAGCGGCATGCAGCCTGGATGTGGTGGTGCGCGCCTAAAACCCTAGCGCTATGGGAGGCTAAGGAAGGAGGATCACAAGGTCAAGCTCAGCTTGGGCGACTTAGTAACTAAGACCCTGTCTCAAAATAAAAAATAAAAAGGGGCAGGGTACAGCTCAGTGTGAAGGCCCTGGGTTCTAGCGTCAGTAATGAAAACAGACCAAAACCCAAACAAAAGCTAGCATGTGGGCAGCACTCTGGAGAGCGGCAGCCAAGTCGGGAAGATTGGTGTGGGCTGAAAGATGTCGTCTCACATTTCCTTTTGGTTCTACAGTTACTTTGTGACTAGACCACTCTGTGAAACCGAAAGGTGGTGTCCCGCGTGATGACTTGCACGGTAACCCTGCAGTGTGACAGCCTTACAGCCTGCACTCCAGAGAACCCTTATCTTGTGCTCTTTTGAGAAACTTCTATAAATGTTTTCTAAAAAGTATAATTTTACCATAAAGAAAAATACTTTTTTTCCACTCTTGGATCAGCATGTGCTATTTGTACATCATTATGAGATTAGCATATGTTGCTTCTACCAAACTCCCCACGGCCTGAAAGGCAAAGCTTCCGGCTGCTCCTCGGCTCAGTCTTCTGGCGGACGCTGGGTTGCGGACTCTGTCCCAGGTAGTGGCCTTCACAGAGCTGCGGCTCAAGCTTTGCAGCTGCCTGTGACCATCGCTCTGTCGGTCCGAACGGCTGGTCTGTTCCGGTACCCGCCACACGCTCCGGCGCCAGTCTCCAGGACGCCGAGTTCCAGGGCTGCTGTGGGCCCCGCGTTCTCAGGGGAAGACAGATCTGGCCCCGCTGCACTGCCTCCGGCTTCCAGCTTCTGCCCGGGAGAGTTCCCTTCTGTCTTGCTCTGAGTGTGATAAAGGCCCAGTGAAGCCTGGCATTCAGGAGATTGCTTGACTCTTGGGGTCTTTGTTTGGCAGATGCCCTGCTGCTTCCCTTTGGCTTCTCTGAGCCCCGAGGTGGTCTAGCTCAGAAGGTCCTCCGACCTTGACAGGCATGCAGAGGGGACATGGGGTTCTCCCTGGGAGCGCAGTCATTCACCTGCATATTGGTCTCCAGGCTGTGGCCAGAGCAGCCCTCGGGCTTCTGGGAAAGCTGCAAGATGCAGATGTACCCACAGGGCAGGCCCACCACATCCCCAGCCAGGCTCCTGGGCACTGACGCTCAGGCTGGAGGTGTGGGGCGTGACCAGCATAGCTAAGGACACAGACGCAGGGCTACAGGAATGGCTCCATCAGCTCACACCTCCCTAGCGCCCCACTTAGCTCTCTGCTTCCTGTCCACCAGGCATCAGCAGCTCTGCTCGCCTGGCCCCTCTGCCAGGATGTTTCTTCTTTGGAGCCAGCCGACCCTGGACTGAACCCTGAGCCCTAATGACCCCTGCTCCTTTAAGCTGCTGTGCTGGGTGCTGTGCATCAGGGAGAGAAAGCCACTACGAGAGCACCAGGCTGCTCTGCATGATCCTGGCTCCGCTCAAGGCCAAGCCTCTCTTGTCACACTGCTGTCTGACGGGGCCACCTGGGTGGGGACAAAGGTACTGGCAGAAGGGTCAGTCTGCAGCTTCCCCCACATTCACCCACCGCCTTCACTGAACAGAAACTTTCCACCAAGCTCTGGCCCATCTGACTCCTATTTCCTTCTCCATTAAATCACAAGGCTCTTATTTTTAAGTCTCAAGAGACAATCTGTCTCCTGCTGCATGGCTTTGGCTCCCTCTTCCTCTTGCTCCTGCAAGGAGGTGAACCTCCCTGCTGGGCCCTTAAGGAGGGTCTCTGTCTCACTTGGGTAGGTGGTATTCAATAAATCCTTGCCAGGTCTTCTGTTTGTCCCTTATTTCTCAACTTCATTCTTATCTGTATTAAAGGTAGATGTGATTTCACAGAAGGATCCATGCATCTAAGGTTCCCAGCTTCAATCTGGAAAGCAAACCATGGAGACATGGTGTCCCTGGCAGGTCTGACAGCACCCAGGAAAACCGTACTTGATGGCCAGCATGGAGGAGGATCTCAGGATGAGCTAGTAAGGGGCCTGGGCAGCTTGTGAGCCAGCTAGAAGGCAAGAGGAGGTGCAAGGGACACCAGCTCAGCCGCAGAGGCAGCGTGTGGCTCTCACGGACTTGCAGGGTCACCAGGATCTGGATTTTGTCTCAATTCTGGGTTGCTAAGGCAGCTGTGGAGCCTCCTCCCTGCTTGAGGGGATGGCAGGGACCGCATTGAC
The DNA here is from genome assembly GCA_004025085.1 of Thryonomys swinderianus. Lineage (NCBI taxonomy): Eukaryota > Metazoa > Chordata > Mammalia > Rodentia > Thryonomyidae > Thryonomys > Thryonomys swinderianus. The sequence continues at coordinate 45,607 of PVIC010005935.1, read as the reverse complement.
TGCTGGTTTAAAGCCTCTGGCTGCCCATTGGCAGGTGGATGCCCCGTAAACCTCTTTTCTCAATGTGTTCATCTTAAAGGGTGCGAGAGAGAACCCATTATTTCAGGGCTAAGCAGCCTGGTGCTGTCAGCTCTTAGATTCTCTCTAAGTGATGGATGTGTGGAACTGGGCAGGGACATGGCACCATGTTTTATGTAATGTAAAGAAGGAGACAAGCAGGTTCAGGACAAGCTTTATTCCTCTCTTCTTTACCCCCTGGGCATCTGCAGACCCAAATGAAGAGTCACTAGGTTTTTGACAAGGCAGCTTCTAAGTCCTTAAGGCCTCCAAATAAACACATCTAAAGCATTTGAGGAGTAATGGTACCAGAAAAGGACTTTGTCCTCTCTCTCAGGGCGGCCTCCAACTGTCTCACTGTGTAGCCAGAGTCCAACAGTGTCTAATGTTTGGTGAGTTCCTATAAGTGTCGCCTGAAGAGCTATGTAGATAATCAGATGAGCAGGGTCATCTTTAAATTCGCTGGCACTTTCAGACCTATGGGAGCCAGGACAGTGGTGCAGAGGAGCCTCTGACTACTCAGACCCAACATTAAACTTAAACCAGACTCACCCACACTGCACCTCCACCCTGCATTTTATTGCTCTCTCAGTAAAAGTTTATAAACTTTGTAAGACTTCTGGAGAGCACAGGAAAAACCTAGGAGAGGCCACACAGTTACTGCCTGCTGGGAGCGAGAGCATCAGGCACTGAAGGACCAAAGATGTGGCAGGTCAAGAGGACGGCGGGCTTGGATTGGGCCTTCACCCACTCTGACAGCTCTGGGCCTCACACAGCTCCCTTCTTCTTCTTACCCTGTTTTCTCAGCTTTAAACTAGGGCTGAGATCGGCTCCCACCCAACACTAGAAGGCCGGATGTGAAGCAGGCAAATATCCCTTACTGTTCAGGTAGCTCTGAGAATCACTGGTCAAGCTGGAGTACTAGCCCATGTCCCAAGCAGATGCCCTTCCCTCAGCCTCCATCAAGCTCTGTCCCATCAGACCCATGCACCCCATGTATGACTGCAGGGTGTGGCTCCCACACACTGGACACTGGGCCATGTGACAAAGGCTGTCCTGCCCTGCCTTACCCCCTGACAGTGACCCTTAAGCTCTGGTCCTATGAGCCTAATAAGGAGTCTTCACTGGGGAGGGAGATTAGGAGTCTGGCCACCCTGGGGATTGTCTCAGGGCAGAAGAAATATACCACTCGGAGAGGAAAGTACTTCCCAGTTATTACAGTACATGACTGGCCATGTGACATAGTATGGGTGACAGGAAAATAAATTCTGTTGGTTTGAAGGAGAGGAAATCCAAGATACCAGCTAACCAGGCACTCTGTGAGATCCCAGAATAGGCCACTGTCCTGAGGCCAAATCTGTTTCACAGCCAGGAGACAGCTTGGTGGAAGTGACACTCACCTCCTTTTATCTGTCAAAGAGGACCTGATAAAAGGTAAGCAAAAGAGGTGCCTTCCCAAAGCCCTGCCTGAGCAGAATGCCAAGAACATTCCAGAATATTCTGGAGCATTTGCCCTGCAGTCTCTGGACTTGTACTGTGGTCCTTCATAGAGGATGTAACATGGCTACTTGGGTGGCCTGGACTTGGCAAAGTTGACCCAGACCACAGTAGGTGAAAGCGTCTGCTCAGCATCATGACAGGGCTCAGACGGGCTCCCTATAGCAGCACCAGCTCAAACATGCTTGCCCCACACCCATTTCCTACCCCTGTCCCTTCATAGGGGCCCAGTTGGAAGGCTCATTCTCTGCCATCCACAGAAGGTCTGATTTCTGGCACTTCGGGGCATTCCTTGATTCTGTGTTGGGAAGGAAGGTACTGAGAGTTGAACCCAGGGTCTTTGAACTAAGCTATATCCCCAACCCTTTTTATTTTTTATTTATTTTTGAGCCACAGAGTAGGCGTCGCATACCAGGGAGCTTGTTTTGTTGGAAAAGGAAAGCTGGAGCAGACTGTTTTTCATCTTGACATTTCTTCAGGATATGTTCCTGGCTCTGCGTTGTTTTGTTTCAGAGCTTGCCAGAATGGAAAATAAACAAACACAAGAAATCAATCAAAAAGCAAAAAAAAGAAGAAAGAAAAGAAAGAACGTAAGTCCAAGCCCCAGAGGCAAGGTCACAGTAGGCCTGGACCCCAGGAACCCCAGCTTAGCCCAGGCTCCTAGAGTGAGTGTGCTGCTGGCCCAGCAGTGGACCCCCAGTCACAGAACATGTAACTGTATTTCATCTCAGCCTGTTGAGTGTCCCAGTGCAATGGACATCTCATGTGGGCCCGAATACGGAGTTAGTGGGTGCAGGAGTCTGTGGTGTTCCTTTTCCCTGTGACCCCTGGACCCCGTCCTGACTGGACTCCCTAGGACTTGCTGAGTTCTACGGAGCTGTGCCCGAGGCCTTGGTTCCTGAGGAACAGACTCTCTCAGGGAGGGGCTGTGAAGCAGGCTGAGGCAGGAGCGTGACTGTTCCCAGAGAGGCCAGCCACCAGTCCTGCCATCCTCCAAAGTCTCTCTGACCTTTGTGGTCCTGCATAGACTTGGCTGCATCCACGTCCTGCCAGAGGCTGGCCTCACATTTCCACTGGAAGAGAATTGAATCCAGCATGGATAAGTCCTGAGCGCAAAGCCAGAAGCAACCTCCAGAAAGGCTGCAGCTTGGAGAGCCAGGGATGGAAGGGTCTGAAGCCTATCCACCTACCCCTTGCTGTGAGCCTGCTCATCCTGGTCCCAAACTGGAGCCCCCTGTTTCACTTGAGATGCTGGTCTGGCCCAGGCTGCCTGGTCTCCTCATGTTCTCACCTCTTTCCCCTCCCCAGCAGCTTTTGCCAAGGGTCCTGTTGCTCCCCCTTTCCCTTCCCAGCCTTTCTCTTCTCCTTAGTGAGGGGCAGCCACTGAGGGAGAATCAGAGTTCGCTTCTTACTCAGGCCGAATAATCTCTGCCTTGGAATCCTCTTCTGACAAAGGGGATGATAGAGACCATGCCGCCAGAGGACACTAATGGAGACTGATGGTCCTGGCCATTATCAGCCAGCAGGAGAGACAGGAAGCACCCTGCAGGCTCCACCTTCCCCTCCCGCCCTGGACACTGCCCCCTGTTGTGGACAAAGTCAGGCAGCAGAAACAGCACCCCAGGCTCTGGGACAGGAACGCCAAATCTGTCCCTCCTCTTTTTCATTTTCCAGCTTTGCGGCGGTGAGCCCTGGAGATCCAGCAGATTCTGAACCTTACCCTCTGTCTGCTGCATCAGCACCCCAGGGTGCTTCTCTGTGGTGGATGAGATTAGCTCGAAGAGCTTGGTCCAGTGCCTCCGAAGGGCCATGACCACGTCTTTCATTTGTCCCTACATTCCACTCATCCGTGCATCTTCACATTTGATCCCTGCCTCACTCCACCCTCCATCAGTCCCTGGTTATAGCTGGCTTTATTGTGGTGGCCTCACAGTCACCTTCATGGCCTCCTCAAAGGCCCCAGGACCGCACCTTCTGTTGTGCACTAAACATTCGTGCCTAGAAGAAACTCTCAGGTTGAAGCCCTTGTCCCTGGGGCAACTGTGACTAGAGATGGGGTCTCGGAAGAAGGCAGGTTGCTTTTGCTGTGCAGAAGCTTTTTAATAGGATGAGATCCCATTTGTTGATTTCTTCTTCTAGTTCTCATGCTCTAGAGATTTTGTTCATTAAGTCTTTCCCTAAGTCATTGTCTCCAAGAGTTCTACCTAATCTGTTCTGCAGAAGGTTTAGTGTTTCTGTTGTAATATTTAAGTCTCTAATCTGCTTTGATTTTAGTTTAGTATGTGGTGAAAGAGACAGATTTAGCTTTAGTCTTTGGTGAGTTGTGCCCAGTTTTTCCAGCACCATTATTATTATTATTTTTTTTTGAGACAGGGTCTCGCTTTGTAGTTCAGGCTGGCCCTGAGCTCACTATGTAGCCCAGGCAAGCCTTGAACTCAGCAATCCTCCTGCCTCTGCCTCCCGAGTGCTGGGATTATAGGCGTGAGCCACCACGCCCGGCACCAGCACCATTATTGAAGATGTTACCTTTCTTCCCTTGAGGATATTTGTCTACTTCGTCAAAGATGAGGTGGCATAGTGTATCTGAAACTAATTCTGGATCTTCTAATCTATTCCATTGGTCCTCGGGTCTGTTACTTTGCCAGTACCATACCATTTTTATCACAGGGTTTTGTAGTGTAGTTTCAAGTTGGGAATTATGATACCCCCCAACCATGTCCTTATTGTCTAGAATTGCTTTTGCTATTCTAGGTCTCTTGCAGGTCCGGATAAATTTTTGGATTATTTTCCCTAGGTCTGTGAAATATACTGTTGGAGATCAGTGTGGAGATTCCTCAGAAAATTTGGATTAGAGATCCTGTTTAATGCTGCATTCTCCTGCTAGGTATGTACATGAAAAAATTAAAAGATTCATATTACAGTGACATATGTACACCCATGTTCAGAGTAGCTCAATTTGTGATAGCTAAATCTTGGAAACAATCCAAATGCCCATCAATTGGAGACTGGATAAAGAAGATGTGGCCAGGCTTGGTGGCTCAAGCCTGTAATCCCAGCACTTGGGAGGCAGAGGCAGGAGGATTGCTGAGTAAGGCTAGCCTGGACTACATAGTGAGCTCAGGGCCAGCCTGAACTACAAAGCAAGACCCTGTCTCAAAAAAAAAAAAAAAAATGTGGATTTTTTAATAAAATGGAGTATTACTCTGCCATAAAGTATGATAAGTTTGAGTCATTTATTTGCAAATGGACATACCTTCAGGACATACTCATAAGTGAAATAAATATAAGTCACAGATCTGTAAATATCATATCTTTTCTCTGGTATGAGAAACTGAAGATGTAAATGAGCTCTAGAAAAATGGTAGATATGGTGAAATAGAAAACATTCAAAGGGAAATGAGGTATAGGGGTAAGTAACAAGTGGAATAAAAAATATGAAGATGGCAGAGACAGGAGGATTGCTGAGTTCACAGCGGCTTGCCTGGGCACCATGGTGAGCTCAGGGCCAGCCTGAACTACAACGCGAGACCCTGTCTCAAAAAGCAAAAAAAAAAAAAAAAAAAAAGAAGAAGATAATAAAAAAGGGAAACAACACATATTTATAGGAAGCAGGAATTGTAGGGTGGGTGGGGGAAATGGAAAAAATGAGAATTAAATTGTGTCATATACTGGTACAAATTCTCAATATTGTGTGTGATCATGATGTGTATATACAATGTATCAATAAAGATTCAAATTAAAAAAAAAAAAGAAGGCAGGTTGGATGAGGACATCCGGGTGGGGCACTGATGGGATGGATTACCTCTCTTTTTTTTTGAGACAGGTTCTCACTTTGTAGTTCAGGCTGGCTGTGAGCTCACTATGTAGCAAGCCTCGAACTCAGCAATCCTCCTGTCTCTGCCTCCGAGTGCTGGGATTACAGGGGGTGAGCCACCACACCCTCCCAGCACTGTGGTATGTGGTATTGATTGCTGGTGGGCGTGAGTCACCATGCCCAGCATTGTATGTGGTTACCGGGCATTGAACTGAGGACCTTGCGCTTGCGAGACAGGCGCCGGAACCACTGAGCTAAATCTCTGGCCAAGGGATGGATTAGTTCTTTACAGACTCAGGAAGACACAGAGAGGAGGAACCACCACAAACCACGTGTGGGACTCGATCTCAGTCCTCCAGCCTCCAGAGCTGCTGGAGGTTGCTGTTGTTGAAGCCCCCTGGGCTGCCGAGCTGCAGCCGTCTACCCCATGGTGTCCCCACACCTCCAAGGCCATGCTGGCCCAGGCCTCCCTGCCGTCACCTGCTCTAGAGCCCTCAGTGCATCCTCAGTTTCATGAGCGCTGGGGGCTGGGCCGCTTATCTTGCTCATCTTTTCCCTGTCTGGGCTTTGCATTTTGCCTGCTCGGGATGTCCTGGCCTCCACCCACGCATCATTCACTCAGATCCCACAGAGGAACATCACGAGCACTGTATGCGGCACAGGAGTACAGCCAGCACACTAGCTGGCCCCAGTCAGGGTGAAGGTCTCTCCAGTGTGGCCGCTTCAGAGCTTGGTACCAGGGATCAAACTTAAGACCTTGTGCTTGCCAGGCAGGTACTGGAACCACTGAGCTAAATCCCCGGCCCATACTCCTGGCCCCCCCTTTACCAGACACTGAACTCAGGACTTTGCATTTGCAAGGCAGGCGAGGGGCCGCTGAGCTACATTCCTACTCCCACAACTTCAGTCTGATCTGTTTCTGAAATTGGGTCCTTTCAAGAATGTTATGTAAACAAAGTCTCCCAGGAAGGAAAACCCAACTATTTTCAGAGGACTCATCCAGTTGGTTTCGCATCCACCACCCCGACTCTGAGTAGCATTTCACAGCGTGGGCACTCAGGGTTCAACCAGAGTTTAATCATCACCTCGCCAGGGCAGCCGCTCTGTGTCCAGTTTGGCGTTGCCAGGGTGAGAGTTCTGATGATCACTGACACGATGTGGTTGTTGTGTAATCATAAATTTCCATTTTTCCGGGACAGATGCCCATGGGTACTATTGCTGGGTCACGTGGCCCTTGCATATTCAATTTTTCTTAAAGAAACTGGTGGGGCTGTGCCAGTCTACATTCTCCCCACCACAGGTGAGGCACGTGGCTTGTCACCAGCAATCTGTCACCACTGGTTTTCACTTTAACCTTCCTGAGGCAACGGTCACTTCCATCATGTCTGCTGATACGGACTTTCAGATGACCAAGTTTTTGTGTTTGCTTCCCATCCGAACATCCTTTCAAGGTCTCTTGTTCACTTTCTTGTTTTCCACATTCTTACTTGTTCACTTATTGCCCAATTTATGTTCTTTTTTTTTGCTTTTTGAGACAGGGTCTCGCGGTGTAGTTCAGGCTGGCCCTGAGCTCACTATGGTGCCCAGGCAAGCCGCTGCGAACTCAGCAATCCTCCTGTCTCTGCCTCCCGAGTGCTGGGATTACAGGCGTGAGCCACCACGTCCGGCATTGTGGTATGCGGTGTTGATTGTTGGTGGGCGTGACTCCACGCCCAGCATTATATGTGGTAACGGGGATCAAACTTGCGAAGCAGGCACCAGAACCACTGAGCTAACCCTCTGGCCCCCAATTTATGTACTTTATTACAACTGACTTCTGAGTTTGTTTTGGTTTTTTTCAGTCTGAATTCTAGTGCTTCCTTGAACATGTAATTGGCAGATTATTTTCTCTCCATCTGTAGTTTAACTTTTCATGCTGTGACCAGGGTAATTGGAAGAACAGAAGTTTTGAATTTTTCTTTTCATGCCTACAGGCTCTGCAGTGATAATTTCATTCATTCCTTATATTCATAAGTTGTGCCTCTCTTTTCCTTTATGATCCTTGGTAGAACTTTATCACATTTAACAATCTTTTCAAATAACTAGATTTTTGTTTCATTGATTTTTCTCTGCTGTTTGTTTCATAGTTTTGTATTCATCCATTGCTACTGTTAATCTGATTATTTACTTCCTACTGCTTGGGTTGGGTTTTATTCTTTTTTTTTTTTTTTTCGTATTTATTTTGTAGTACCAGGGATTGAACTCAGGTCCTTGTGCTTCCAAAGTAGGCGCAGTGCCACTTGAACTAAATCCCCAGTATGATTCTTATTTTTTTCATACTGGATTTGGGATCTTAAATTAATGATGTGAGACTCTCCCACTTCTGTAATGTGTGCATTTAGGACGGCAGTTCCTTTTATCATTACTTTAGGCATGCCTCACCAGAGCAGATAGGTTCCAATTTTATTTGTGTCCAGTTTCATGGGTGTGTTATTACCTCTAAAACATTGCCTTTGATCCCAAATTATTCAGAAGTATATTGTTAATCTTCCAAGTGTTCAATGATTTTTCTTTCTTCTTTCTGTTATTGATTTGTAGTTTGATTCCACTGTGGTCAAAGAATATTATATATTCTATAAGATCTTAACTCTTTTAACTTTGTTGAGGTTTGTGCGATGGCCCATCATTGTTTATCTTGGTATACGAGCTCTTGAGAGCAGTGTATGTTCCAAGGCTTTTTCAGTGGAGTGTTCTATAAACGTGGATTCAATCCTATGGATTGATGGATTATGTTGTTAAATTCTTCTGTACACTTGCTAGTTCCCCACCTTGCTGTGGACCAGCCATTGAGAAAAGGGACACTGTCTCCAACTATCATGGTAGACCTGTCTTGCTCTTTTCATTTCTATCTATTTTTGCCTCATATGTTTTGTGGTTTAGTGTATGGCACACGCACATTCAGGGTAATAGTGTTTTCTTTGAAGAATAACCCTTTTATCACAATAGAGATGTTCTCTGTCTCTAGAATATTCTCTGTGCTCACTTTTATTTTATATTAATAAAATTATTACTGTTTTTCTTTGATTGTTGTTTGCATGATGTATCTTTTCTTTTCTTTTCTTTTTTTGAGACAGGGTCTCGCTTTGTAGTTCAGGCTGGCCCTGAGCTCACTATGGTGCCCAGGCAAGCCACGAACTCAGCAATCCTCCTGTCTCTGCCTCCCGAGTGCTGGGATTATAGGCGTGAGCCACCACGCCAGGCACTGTGGTATGTGTATTGATTGCTGGTGGGCTTGAGTCACCATGCCTAGTATTGTATGTGGTTACTGGGGATCTAACTCAGGATCTTGCGCTTGTGAGGCAGGCGCCGGAGCCACTGAGCTAAATTTCCGGCCCTGCATGATTTATCTTTTAAAAAATTCTTTTAGTGGGCCGGAGGGTTAGCTCAGTGGTTCCAGCGCCTGCCTCGCAAGCGCAAGGTCCTGAGTTCGATCCCCGGTAACCACATACAATGCTGGGCGTGGAGACATGCCCACCAACAATCAACACCACATACCACAATGCCAGACGTGGTGGCTCACGCCTGTAATCCCAGCACCGGGGAGGCAGAGACAAGAGGATTGCTGAGTTCGCAGCGGCTTTCCTGGGCACCATAGTGAGCTCAGGGCCAGCCTGAACTACAAAGCGAGACCCTGTCTCCAAAAAACCAAACCAAACCAAACAAAACAAAACAAAACAAACTTTTAGTTTCAATTTGCCTAAATGGTTATATTTAAAGTAAGTTTCACTTAAACAGCATTTAATTTAATATTTTTAATGAACTGTACTAATCATGTCTTTTGGTTGGTGCATTTAAACTATTTACATTTAGTGCAATTATGATATTTAGGGCTTAAATTTGACATTTTTTGGCTATTTTTATGGGCTTTTTATTTCTTTGTTTTCTTTTTCTTATTTTCCTGTGGATTGTTTGTATGTGTTCTAGGATTCCATTTATTCATTTATCCGAGGACATCTGAGTGTACTTCTTTGATAGTGTATTTCACTGTATAGTGTATTTCTTTGTTTTATTGGTAGTTATTCTAGATATCACATTTATTACATTGTAGGCATTTTCCTTTTCACAGTCTAGTTAAGCCACTGAGTAAGTTGATGTGATATACCTGTGGTGAAATGTAGTGTAAACTTCATGTGCTCTAAAAATAAATGCATCTGATTTATCTTTTTGCATTAGGAAAACATACTAATAAACAATGATCAAAGACTTGTTCTTTTTAAGTTAATTGAGAATTAAATTTTTGTGCAACTTTTAGCACATAGGCTAAAATAGGAAAGTAAAATCTTTGTGCAACTTTCTGTCTCCATTTATTTATTATTTTTTTATTTGAATCTTTATTGGTACATTATATATACACATCATGATTACACTCAACATTGAGAACTTGTACCAATATATGACATGACTTAATTCTCATTTTTCCCTTCCCTTTCCCACCCTACAACCCCTGCCCCTACATGTGCAAGTTTCATTGCCTTTTTTAACCATCAAATTTTTTTCTTTCCCCTCATTACTTACCCCTAAACTCCGTTTCCCTATGAATATTTACTATTTCACAATAGCTACCATGCATTCTAGAACTCCTTTACATCTTCAGTTTCTCATACCAAAGACAGGATATTTGCACATGTTTATGTTCCCTTCCCTTTTTCTTGATAACACATTTGTTTTAAATATTTCTTCAAATATTAGTGACTGTTGTACTTTTTCCTTCAAGTGTCAAATATAATTCAGGAAACCCAAGTCGAAAAGAAAATGCCTTTACCCACTATACTTTTACTGTTAATTTTTCTTCTTTCCCATGGAAAGTTCCAGGTTTCCATTTTAATCATTCTGTTTGGGAACTGTCCTTGACCATTCCTGTAAGGAAGGTCTGTTGGTGACACACTTGCTAGCTTATCTGCTTCTAGGGATCTTGACTTCTCCTTTGTTATGAAGGAGCTATTCATTGGTATAGGGGGTCTGTGGTAGATTAACTAATGGTTAATGTGTAATGCCCAGTTGAACTAAATCTGCACGTCCTGGGTGTGGAAAAGCCACCTGAGGATTGTTGCTAATAGCATATAAAGAGAACTAGAGAAGAGCATTCACTGTGGATTTCTTTGGAGACATCTGCTGTAGCTATAGCTGGTTTTCTTGATGTGAACTCAGCTATTCTTAGTTCCTTGCTCTTGCTGGGTGGCTGCTATTCTACTCAGGGGAGCCCCGATCTTTGCCCTCATCATTATTTCCTGGCTCCAGTGGCACAAATCTTTCATTCACCAGCACAGGTTTTCTAGATTCCACTACTGGCCTTTGGGCCTTCCCAGTGCTGATCCTTGGTATGGACTTGCGTGAGACCCTGCTGTGGGCTCTAGGCCTCTGGCTGGCTCATGCAGGACATCCCCTTGGATGCTAGACCCTCCGCTGGACTTGGTGCCGGACAATGCTGTGGGACCAGGACCTTGGCTGGATTCTTAGAATCTCTAGTGCATTGATAGATATCTTCCATTTTCCTGCATGTGACCTTCTGGGCGAATATTATAAATATTCTAAATATTATTATAATAACATAAGTTATGTAATTATAATATAGTATACATATTATTATATACTAATCCTATAGATTTTGTATCCTGTATTTAAATGTATTACCTTGTAAACCTTGACTACAACAGAGTTTGAATTGGCAATCCTTTCCATTAAGCCCTGAAAAATGCATTACTTCATTCTATACTTTAGGCATCTGGTGAGAAGTATACAAAAGTCTATAGATTAATTTGGGACATTTGGTCTAGTGTTTCTTTGAGTATTTCTCAGCCCTTCCCTATATCTTCCTTCCCTCCCTCTGATTCTTGAAGTTACTGTCTTTTATTTTTAAGGAGTTTGGTTCATTATTCCTCTGAATTTTTTCTCAGCCCTGATGTGTAAACTGATAAATTCTTGCTCTGCTCTCCAATTCTCCAATGATATTTTCTATGTCCCTTCCATTGTGGTTTTGAGTCCTTCCACTGACCTTTGTATTTCAGTTATTATATTTTTCACTCCTTAAATTTTCATTTGGTCTTCCAATTTCTTGCTGAGACTTTCAATGTTTCTTTTCTCATTTGTTTCAAGTATATTTGTATTACTAGCTGAAATGTATTGTTACTTTGTTATGAGATTTCAGATACCATGTTCAACTTTAGGTTAGTAGCTGTGATAGTTACTTTTAATGGCTGTGATAATTACTTTTTTCACTAGCTGAAAGATATTGTTACTTTGTTATGAGATTCAAGATACCTTGTTCATCTTTAGGTTTAGTGGCTGTGATAGTTACTTTTTTCATAGTTACTTTAACACTCAAAGTTAAAGGAGGGAAAGTTTATTGTAGCTTGCATGTTTTAGAAGCTTCAGTTTATAGTTGGCTGACTCTAAGGCAGAACGGCATGGTAAAGGGGTGTCACCGAAGAGAAACAGCTCATGGCAAAGCAGAGCAGGCAGAAGGTAGCAAGTAGTGAGTGATAAGCCACCACAGCAACCCTCTTTCGGTGGTTTATATTTTATCTAGGCTACACTCATGTGGAGGCACCTTTTCTGTGACATTACTCCTGCAGATAAAAGTGATATGTTCTATTTTCCTGCTAGGGGACACAAGTCTCACATCTTTGAGAGCCCAGTGAAATTTACTCCAAGTGAAAAAATCTTCCATTTAAAGAACAGTAAAGTGCAAAAAAATCTTGAATCTGTACATTCTTTTCCATAAAATTCACATGAATTTTCAAAAAACACCCATCTACTGAGGTTTATACTTTCTGAAGACACTAGAAAATAGGTTGAGTCACAAAAATGCAGCAATCTTCTTGGGTAGAATGTCATGGTAAAGCCGGAAAGCAACAAGTGTGACAGCAGTACACAAACACAAGGGAAATATGAAAAAAATCCCCAAGTCATGACAATTGCTACTGCTTGATTTCTCCTTTAAAGATAAAAATATAAGAAAAAAAAAACTCCAGACTGGCTTAGCTTTGCTGCAGGGCTGATACGAATTGTTTCTGTGTTATCCTTATAGAACACAAAAGCCATGAGGAATTCAGCACTGGATTTTAAGTGAAGAGGTACTTCCAGACTGAGAATTTACTAAGTCCCCATTAATCCCTCCTGTCAAAATATAGGGGCCTTGAACAACAAGGTTGGCGATGTAGAATAATGGAAAGGTATCAGTCTCAGTGCAGGGTTGAAAACAGAGCTGGCTTCCCTGACTTGTGGAAGCATCTCTAGGGCCCTGCTAGGACAGCCTGAGCTAAAGATCCACCCACTGCAAGCAGCCAGCTTTAAGCCCTGGGAAAGTTCTCTTGCCTGGTAACTAACTACACCTGAGTTTATAGTTCACAGCCACCATTCTACTGCGCCTCATGATTCCTAGGCCATCAGAGCTTCTCCAGGGCTGCCCTGCAGGACCTAAGGGTCTTCACCCAGTCCTCCCACTTGGTGCACATATGGGGAGAGGGGTAGGCTCAGCCAAGGGGCCCCTCTTCTTCTAGGCTCCCAAAGGGGACTTCTGATTTCCCCAGCAGAGGAGTTGGACTTCTTACATAGGCATCTAAGCATGTGAACCCAGATGACTCGGCTGCCTTGCCCCTGTGATTCCCCACAGAACCCCAAGGTGTGCAAGTACTCAAGAAGCCAGGTGTGTCCCCACTATCAGCTCAGGCTCAAGCCTTTGGAAAGAGTACCCCTCTCTGTGGAGAGTACCCTTCTGTGTGGAGAGGTGACAATACTCTGTAGCCAGCTGTAGTGACACAGTCATGTTCTTCTGAACACAATGGCATAGTAGTGTTGTTTTTTAAAAAGCATTATTAGTGAAGATGTCTGCATGACCCAGCAAGCAAATTATCCTGTGTTGATGGTAAAGTCCAGAAACTCTCAAATATTTGATTTAACCCAAGAAACCATTCACTGACCATGGAGTCCAAGGCAGACTGCTGCACACACACCTTCCTTGGCGGCCCTGCATGCAATCACAGCCGCACTGCTGGTAGTGTGCAGAGGATTTTCTGAGGACAGAGACCAGAAGACAAATCTAATGGCACATTCTTTACTTCATCTTCTCTTGAAGTCTTCTCGACACCCCTGTTGGGTCTGAATGCTGTGCAGAGCCTTTGCTCAAGTGGATCATTACAATTTCAGGGCTATTGTTTTCACTGAAATATGAGGCTCTTCAGGACAGGGCTGTCTTAGCCTGAGCTGCTGTCACAAGTTATTGCATACTGAGCGGCTTAACGAGCAGATCTTGTTCTGGAGGCGCAGAAGTCTAAGGTCTGGTATCAGCATGGCAGGTTGCTGGGGAAGTCCCTCTTCCTGCTCCCTGTGTGCCCGCACGGTGGAGGGATGTCTTCCCCTTCTTATCAGGTACGTCATGCCTCCTGTAACCAAACCTCTCTCAAAGGCCACCTCTTCATGTCATAGTATGACTTCCATGCCTGGATTTGGGGGACACACATGCAGTCTGTGCAGGCAACAGGTTCCTTTGAGCTCCTGGACTAAGGTGTAGACTCAGCCTGTCAATGAATGTGGGTTAAATTAATGAGTGAATGAAAGTGAGAAGAATAGTTGTCGAATTCCAAATGGCAGCATTGATGGTCGATTAAGGTGAAGATATGGTTGCCGAAGCAGTGTTGCAACACTGACACCATCTTTCACTTCAGAGAGGACTGTGAGCACATGCACGTGTGTGTGTGTGTGTGTGTGTGTGTGTGTGTGTAATCACACAAGCTCTGCATGCCTACCTATGAACTGAGGATCCTAAGATGTATTTAGAGGTGCATTTTGGTCCCTGTTGGGTGAAGGAAACAAGAACTTGAAGCCATCCCCATAAGGACTGTTTCATGGCTTTTCTCTTCTAGAGGCCTCAAGGCTTCAGATAACTGGGGTGCCTGGGCAGGACCAGAAGTTCTGCCGGCAGCCCCTCCCCCATTCTATTCTCATCTCAGAGTCCAGAGAGGACCTTGCTGCTATACTTGAACTTTTTTTGGGGGGGGAGGGACTGGGGATCGAACTCAGAACCTTGTACTTGTGAGGAAGGCACTGAAACCACTAAGTAAATCCCCGGCCCTATAATTGAACATTTTATGGAGCTTTAAGAAAATCCAATTTCATTGCTAACTGAAGTTTGACTTAGCAGCTATTTCTAAAAGGTCAGTGTTACTCTAAAGCAAATAGGAGCAGGGTTTGTCTTCCCTGAAATTGGGTCTTTGTTCAGTAGATAAACTTTCATTGAGGCTGCAGCCTCAGAGGAAGAGTTCATGAGCCCTGGATGGGGACATGGAGCGCAGACACAGAAGTGGCAGAGACAGGGACAGATTGGTTCTTAAGTGACTAACACCAAGACTAAGTAAGACAATGAGCCAGAAGTCAAGGTTCTGCCTGGGCTTCCTCGGCACAGTCTGCCAGCCCTTAACCAGTGTGGCTGGGGCCTGGGAATTGTCGCATGGAGCCTGGGCCCAGGGGCTGTGCACTGCCACCACTATAGACACCCAGTCTCTGAGTGTTCAGACTCAGGGAGGGCCGGGGTTCCCATCTGAGGAGCCGCAGGGAGTGTGTGCTGTGGGATCTCCAGCCCATGTCTTCCAGCACTCATCCTCGAGCCCTGGCTGATCTTCACAGCTGCTTCCTGGGCACTCCAGGCCCTTCTGTCTCAGAGCGGCCTCCCCGAACTCCATCCTCTTCCAGGCTCACACCTGGGCTGTCTAGCAGAGCGGAAGGAGGTACACATGCACTTTGGGCTGAGGCCTTGCTCTTCTCCTGAGCTAATCCCGGCCGTGCTATATCCCTGGGAGCGGTGCGCACACCCTCCGAGGCCATGTCTGTGTGTGCAGCGTCAGCGCCAACCATCAGCATTCAGGAGCACTAGGCAGGTGGTAAGTGGTCAATAAATGTAAAACACATATGTCGGTACAGGGAGAGGGCCAGGTCTACGGCCATTCTAAACAGGAACAAACGGCCAACATCAAACCTTGGCTGTGGCACTTGTCATTCAGTGCTCTGTGCCAGCTTAGGGACAGCATGGATGAGCCAGGCCGTGACAACAAGGACAGTGTGTGGGAGGGTGTGCTGGGCTCCAGGCCCTCAGGTTCCTCAACACCCCTACCCTCAGGTGGAGGGTCTTGTGGGGCCCAGGGGATGATGCAGGTGACATAGTGTGGATTCTGAGTCAAACAAACTCAGTAACAAAGGATAAGAGCTACTGCTGTCTCTGAGGACTGTCAGGAGCTAAGTCCTCATACTGGCCTTATACTGAGACCAGCGCCAACCTGGGAAGGAGACTGAGGAAGGACCCGCTGAGCCCAGAGCAACAGACTAGAATGACACAGTGTTGGCCTCACAGCCCACACTGGCTGCCAGCAGCACACCATCAAGGACCCCGGTCAACCGTGGATGGAGCTGAGGACCCACGCAGCCGTGCCTTGCTGGGGTCCTTGTTGCCCACAGGAGGTCAAAGGTTTTGTTTTCATCAGAGTCCGAGGCAGTATGGCAGGGCCTCCAGCCTCTGCTGCTGAAACCAGGGCTTGGCACCCCTTCCTGGAACCCTTCTGCCAGCTGTGCCAGGGACCCAGTGCCAAGGGCAGCCCTGGGACTCACCAGTGGAAGATCTCATTGCTTTCCCAGCCCGGATGGACGTAACACATAGATCCATCAAGAAATAATTAAAGTCACACTCCCAATTCTTAACTTCTTTTAATTGAGATCATCAAAGAGAAATAGATTTCATTACATGCGCAGCATGAGGCCCATTCCCTGGAGTTCCGGCTTTATGCGTTCAATGGCTACATTTCACCAAGTGTTTTGTTGCAAATGAGTGACTTAAATTGGAAGAGAAGAGAGAATAATTTAAACTGAAGAGTAAAATCTAATACTTGGAAGATTGTTCTGTCAAGGGTGAGACTCTAAAACTAAATCTTTAATGACTCATGTAAAAATTTAATATAGCACATGTAACTCTGGAGAGATGATATATTTAATTAAAATCAGACGACCAAGGAAATAGCACTTGGCCATGGAGACGCATTTCCCAAACGCAGACAGTGCTCCTGCAGCAAGTTTTCTTCTCTTCTTTATGGTTGTTAAGGAATTCCTTCCTTTTATTTTTAATAACAGATCATTTTTATGTTTACTGTAACCCTGGCACTTTTATTGTTAGGAACGTTGGAGACTCGTGTAATGAGGAAGATGAGATTAATGTATAATTCTAGTTCCCAGTGCTAAGTGGGTAACATTTTTTTCTTCTTGCTGTATTTCTATTAGTTTATATCTCATTCTCTCTCTTAAAAGGTGAAAGAATACATATATTGTCTTAAACAGAAATGGGCAACATTCCTGGCTTTTAGTGGGAGTTTTTTTCTCCCTGAGGGAATACATTCTTATTCTACTGTACACCAAAGCCATTCAAGGGGATCTTCAGCCATAAGGAAAACGTGGAGATGGTAACTGTCGTAGGCCTGGGCTGCCAAGCTGGCCAGGGCCAGGCTCCACTGACCCCGGATGTGATGGACACAGCTGTACAGACACATTTTCTATAGGATCATACAGACAGATAGGAATTTGCCTGCGGTCTGACCATTAGAGGGCTGGGGATGTAATGGGGAGCACAAGACATACAATGAAGATTTTAGTGATTAAATACACTGATGGAATTGGGTCTGGTTGACAAAGAATGGAAGAAATCACTTACTGCCTTTGCATTGTGGGAAATTCCAGGCTAACTGCTATTAATTATTCATAATTAAAAGAAATAATTATTCCAGAAAAGGTTGACCCTAGAAAATAAATGATAATAGATAATTAGATGAAAAAACAAGGCAAAGATAAAATGTCAGGCATAGCCTGAGACAATATTAAAACAGGAAGGATGCACCGTAAAGTTCTGTCCCCTGTCCACACCTAAATGGCTTCTTGATGTGACCTGCTTGCAGACAAATACCAGCACTTATCAGATGTGCAAATACCACTTCTTCTGGCTGCTGAACTGGGACCACACCCTGTAGTATGAGCATCCACAAGCCCCGCTATCAGCCCATGTCAGAGATCTGGATTTTCTTTCCACTTCTGCTACCACAAATTGGCTAAAACTCGAAATACAAATTGACATTTGAATTTTGTTCCTCAGTTTAAACTGCCACATCAAGGGCTGACTTATTTATTTATTTACTTACTTACTTACTTATTTTTATTGAATTCTTTATTGGTACATTTTATATACAGCTCATAATCACACTCAACATTAGGGAATTTGTACCAGTATATGACAGAAGTTAATTCTCATTTTTTATCCATATCCCTACTCACCCACACACCCTGACCCCTTATATACATGCTATTTCTTTTTCTTTCTGAGTCATATTTATTCTTTCCCCTCATTACGTTCCCTCACCACATTCCCCTTGAATATTTCCTATTTTACAAAATATATCATATGTTCTAGTACTCATTTACATCTACAGGTTCCCATATCAGAAAAAATATATGGTATTTACATATCTGTGACCTATTTATTTCACTTATTAGTGTGTCCTCAAGATGTATCCATTGCGCTTAAATGAATAAAACCTGTCATTCTTTATGGCAGAGTAATACTCCATTAAAAAAAACACATCTTCTTTATCCAGTCTCCAGTTGATGGGCATCTGGATTGTTTCCAAGATTGGGCTATCACAAAACTGTACTATAAAGCCCTGTGATAAAAATTGCATGGCACTGGACCCGAGGACCAGTGGAATAGATTAGAAGATCCAGAAACAACTCCAGATACACTAAGCCACCTTATCTTTGACAAAGGAGCCAAACATCCTCATTGGAGGAAAGACAGCCTCTTTAACAAGTGGTGCTGGAAAAACTGGGCTTAACCTGCCAAAAACTAAAACTAAACCTATCTCTTTCACTGTGTACTAAACTAAAATCACAAGGGTTGACTTAGAATTTGAAGATGTGAAGGGCTTGGGACAAGATGGCGTCCTGTCGGTGGCAGCCTGCAGGTGTGAGCAGGACCCCTCCTGCCTCAGCCTCCTCACCTAGGAAGACCCTGCTGTCTCAAAGTTGCCAGAGCAGTGTAGGGAGGAAGGCTTCAGGTCTCAGGGGGCGGGAGCCGGCCATGCCTGGCTTCCGTGACTCCACACCAGGAGGATCTCTCTCCTCACCACTGTACCCCACTTCACTTCTGTCCCACTGTCAGAAGGAAGGTCTCAAGACGGGCTAATGTGTGAAGGTCAGGCTCTGGGCACTGAACATGTGTGGTCAGGGCCTGCACCAGGCCCCCGCCTCTGGCCAGGGCTTCCCACTGTGTCACATGGCACAGGCATTGCCTGACAAGACAGAGTAAGAGCGCTGTGGGTCCATCTCCCTCTTCTTAGGAAACTGTCAGGCTCCATGGGAGCCCCGTACCCGAGACCTCATCAGCTCCTGGTGGCCTTCACCAAACCTCCAAGCCACAAACATGGGACATAGGATGCACTGCCTAACAGGTAAACCCTGGAGGTATGTTCCAGCCATGATCACCCCCACCCCAGGCCGTTGGGAGCATGGTGCAGGGCCTTTCTCTTCTCCAGGACCTGACCTGGAGCCACATCACTGTCACACTTCCTCAGAGCAACTGACAAGTGTCAGGTCTTCCTGGGAACCTCGAAGCCCCTGGGAACCAGCTGTGCCCCTTCCCAGGAATGGAGGAAGCATTCTGCCCATGGTCACTTTGCTGTGGCCTCTTTTCAGGAAGAACACAGGTCAGGCTGGTGTCTGAGTTCCGTATCTTCCTTCACGGGCTCCTGCTTCCCCTCAAATTTGCCCCTTTCGTGCTCCTCACTCTGTCCCCGTGCTCCATCCCCTCACTCGGCTAAGGAAGAAGGAATCTGAAGGAGGCTGTAGAACAGGCAGGAAGCTGTCATCGGAAGAGCCTGGGTCCCCAGGTCCTCTGATTCTCCCAGCCCTAACCCCTGGGGCAGAAGCCTTTCTTCTGCAGAAAGCCCTTCAGGGATTTGTCCATGAAGGAAGCTGAATCCTCCAGGATAAGGAAAAGCTTTGTTTCTTCTCCAATCCTAGAGATGCAATAAATGCTTACAGTGTAATTGCAAGGTCCTGGTGAATGGATGAAGGGCCACGTGACTGGCTGCACAGGTCCTTGAGAAACACGCACTTCATGCAAACACAGTTCACTAGGGCAAGAGCAATAGTCAGAGACTGCTCATCAGGAAACTCAAGACCCAGGCTGTTTCCTTCTGGATCATCCAGGGTAAGTGTGGAGGATTCTGTGCAGGTGAGGATGTCTCCGGCATGCCTGTCCCTCACACACCCTCCTGCAGCAGCTAGCTGATCTCAGCAGGGGCAATTCATGGAGAGATGGGGACAGAAAGCAGAGGACACTGAGGACCTTGCAGACCTGGGAGCCCAGGAGACACCTTGTCTGCAACTCTGTCAGCCTGCACAGTGAGCTCTCCAAGTAACTCTGATCTGAAGGTGAGGTCACACGCACTCTTGACTGGGAGGTGACATGCTGTGCTCCATGCCTTTGCTTTGGGTGTCTCTCATCTTCATTTCTAATTCAGTCACTAGTTATTTTTATGATACATTCACTATGCACATGAGGGCTCTCCCCAGGACCATGCATTCCTCATTCCTTTCCTGCCTTCTGCTCTCCTGGCCTCTTCCCCTCTGTATTGCCGTGACCTCCCCAGCATGACCTGAGCAGTTGGCCCTGCTGCTCTCTCCACCCCACTCTGTTTAACCCACCTTCTCTCCCTGGGCCTCCTCAAGTCATGGGGGTGGTAGGAATTCAGTCCCTGTGAAGTGAGGCTTTAGCCGCTCCTTAGTGAGACCACCCAAGCAACTGACTATAGATGGGTGGGCTGCATGGGGAAACAAAAAAGTAGGTTTTCTCAACAGATCTTTGTAGTTGTTCATACTTAGTCCAAAAAGCAAATGAAATGATTTGCATTTCAGATAACAAATCAGACAGAAGCAGAATATATTTCCAGGTCCTTCAGGCTCCTGGAAATCAAATCTCCCCATGAAAGCGGACGACCTGCTGTTTCTGATAGCTAGCATGCTCTGGCTCTTTAATAATACACATTCAGCCCTGGTCTGTTTTATACTCCTTAAAGAGCTTGATCCTCCCACAGTAAATTCATGAGCTTTGCACGATCATTATCCCCATGTTACAGATGGAGATACTGAAGCACAGTCAGCCCAAACATTTCCCAAGAGACGTGGACTTGTGTCATGGAGCCAGGCTCTAGCTGTGAGTGGTGCTGGGGATAAA
The DNA here is from genome assembly GCA_004025085.1 of Thryonomys swinderianus. Classification (NCBI taxonomy): domain Eukaryota; kingdom Metazoa; phylum Chordata; class Mammalia; order Rodentia; family Thryonomyidae; genus Thryonomys; species Thryonomys swinderianus. Next base: position 24,941 of record PVIC010005935.1, on the reverse strand, counting down.
GGCCAAGGGGTGAATCCATGCACATCCCTTTGCCCAAGCCGCTATATGCATGAAGTGCCACTCTACCCTGAGACCCAGTGATGGGTTCAAAACCATCAAGCGCATGGTCTCTGCCCCACACTATTCTCAGGGAATCTGTGTTCTAGTTAGGAATGAAAGATGTGCACACTTGAGCAAGCTCCACAGACACACCTGCAGCAATGGAAGGCGCGATGATTTGGTAAACACAAAGCACTCACTGCAAAGTAGGATTAGGCATCATTAGCCTTGGGGGAAGAGACCACTCTTAAGGGTGAAGTGATCATTCCTGGACAAGATGACCATCCACTTGTGAAAACTTCGATTCTGAATCATAGATCTCAAAATGTTACTCTGAAAGTAATGAGAACTTGGGACCATATGCAAGTCCCAAAGTGGAGTTTGAGGACTTGTGAAAAGATCCTCTAGAACAGAACCTCCTTAGACAGTCACTTCCATGGACAAAGTGACTCAGGCGGTTGTCATGTGGGTTCTGTCCAAGCCACACACTCTCCAGGGACAGCACACATTGCAGACCTGGGGCATGCCCTACCACGCACCCTGGCATTATCTGAACAAGCATATCTCTTTTCCAGTTCTCTTTGCCAGGTAAGTAAAGACAAGACTCCCACAGGGTCCCCGTGATGTGCCACATGCTGTGGGACTCACAGAGGAAGCCATCAGAATAGGACACATCAGACAGCGTCCCTGCCCAAATGCCACAGAGCCAACAAGGCAGCTGGCTCAGGGAGAGAGGCACTGTTTTGTTTTGTTTTGTTTTGTTTTGTTTTGTTTTGTTTTGTTTTGTTTTGTTTTGAGACAGGGTCTCGCTTTTAGGTCAGGCTGGATCTGAGCTCACTATGTAGTCCAGGCAAGCCTTGAACTCAGCAATCCTTCTGTCTCTGCCTCCCGAGTGCTGGGATTACAGGCGTGAGCCACCATGCCCAGCACTGTGGTATGTGGTATTGATTGCTGGTGGGTGTGAGTCACTATGCCCAGCATTGTATGTGGTTACCGGGATCGAACTTAGGACCTTGTGCTTGTGACACAGGCGCCGGAACCGCTGAGCTAACCCTCCGGCCCGAGAGGCACTTTGTTTGTTGTTTTAGAAACTCATCATCTCACTGCACTGTGCTGCTGGCACATAGTCCCTTCCACAACTCTGTGGTTAAGAGTATTACTTTGGAAGTTATAAATTGTTGGTTATTATTTGATTATCTCAGCTTGGAACTGGCTGCATAATGACTTCCTCAGTAGGTTGCTGAAATGCTAATTCATAACCTCCTCCTGGAAAAGCTTTTCAGGAAATTTGTAACAAATCCATTAAATTAAAATGAATTTGTGCTATACTGAGAAGTAGCTGAACCATATGGGGCAATCCAAGTGGTGTTCTTCTCATTTGTTTTATTTTATCCCACATTCTGCTTCCTTCTCTCATGTGAGGGGATGGGCTGCGCCCCATTCTTCATGGTTAGGACCCCTGGAGGGGTGCAGGAGGAAACAGTTTGATCCTGAGATGTATCAGAAAGTCTAACTAACATATCTGTCCCCTAATATTCTGCTAAACTCTGTGCAGAGTGCTAGCTGGAAAGGCTTCCACAGTGCACTCACGATTTGGGGCAGTAATCTAAAAGGAGCGGTTCGTAACCCCAGCCACAGGCGGGAACCTAGGGATAGAACTCAAGGCCTCGTACATGCTAGGCAAAGACTCACACCTCAGTCCCGGGAGCTTTAAAAATCCCAGGTGCTCATGGCATCTCCCCTGCCAGGTAAATATACCCATATCCTTACCCACCCACAACCCCCTACCCCTTATATACATGCTATTTCTTTTTTCTTTCCAAATCATATTTATCCCCAAAGAATAAATATTCCCAAGGAATAAATATGATTTGGAAAGGAAAAAGAAATAGCATGTATATAAGGGGTGGGGGGTTATGGGTAGGGATATGGGTAAAAATGAGAATTAACTTGTGTCATATACTGGTACAAATCCCTCAAATGTTGAGTGTGATTGTGAGCTGTATATAAAATGTACCAATAAAGAATTCAGTTTAAAAATGTACCAATAAAGAATTCAATTTAAAAAAATCCCAGGTGCCAGGCCACACCCAAGAGCAGTTGAGTCAGAGCCTCTGGCAAGGATCCTGACATCAACATTTTTGGAAAGCTCAGCAGGCGCTTCCCATCCATCTATGGAGCTCTGGCTTCAGTCTGAGATCCTGTGTCCATGAGCATTAGGTGGAGGCCTCGGTAGGAACCGGGTGCTACTCCCCAGCCTCTGCTTCCGCCTGGGTAGGGTGAGGGCGGCGGAGCATGCACTGCAGGTTTGCAGGTTTGCAGGTTTTGCTCCCTGAAGTGAGACTTCAGAAGCCCAGATAGAGAACCCACATCCGTCTCCGAGACCCCTGACACACCTGAGCCTCCTTTTCAACATCTGCTACTTGGGGCCAAGTTAATCCTTCCAATATGTTTGAGGGAATCAAGTGAGACATCTGTAAGGTCCGGAGTATCTGGGTTCTTTAGCTTTGCTCTTTTAGAATATCTTTAGACATAATAATCAGAAAGGCAAAGCGTGACTGTGGTGCCAGGACAGACATGGGTTGGTGGTTTGATTTAATTCATCAGTGAGTGGTGTAAGGTACACAAACAGGTTCAAAGGAACACCTCAGGAGGGGACATGACCCGGGCTAACATGGTGCTGGAATGATTTGCCAGTGGATATAAAACTGAGTAATAGTTTAGGTAGTCAACTGAAATTTTTGAAAAAAAGAAACTCTTTGGATTATTCCCGTAAGACAGACATTTGTTTTGCCTCCTATGGGGGAAAATGTTTCCACTGTCCTAAAAGGGAGCCATTTGCCCCACAACGGACCCATCGGCTGCCTCCAGCCGCCCCCTTCCTACAAAATGACTCAAGGGTGGCTCAAGGCACTCACAGACCCGATACCCCTGGGGGTGGAGGGTCCCAGCTGAAGAGACCAGAGTGTCCACAGGAAATTAATCACACCGGAGATGGCTGCCATCCTGTGTTCTTTGGTACAGGATTTACAACAACCAAGATATAGAACTGAATCAACAATATGACCCTCAGCAGATGAGTAGAGAAAGAAAGTGTGGTTCACACAGTGGAGCAACACTCAGTCACAAAGAAGAACAAGGTGCTGTTATTTCCAGCAACATCACCGGAACTGTGCACATTACGCACAGTGAAATGCACCAGGTACAGAAGCACAGTGCTGCCTGATTTCACTCATATGGGAGCTGAAAAGAACTCATAAAATTAGATCCCTCAAAATAAAAGACCCAATCAAAAACGGGCAAGTGAAATGAATGAATACTTCACAGGAGAAGTATAAATGGCCAATAAATATGTGAAGAAATGCTCAATATTGCTGGCCATTGGAGACTTGTAAATTAAAATAACCTTCACCCGAAAAAGCCACCATCACTGAGAAATCAAATAAATGCTGGCGGGGCTGGCAGGGGGTGAGAGAAACACTCCTACATTGATGATGGGAATGTAAATTACTACAGAACAACCACTAGGGAAATCAGTATGCAGACTGCTCAGAAAAACTAAAACTAGAAATTCCATTTGACCCAGCTATTCCCCTTCTAGGCATCTTCCTGAAAGTGGTAGATATCATGTTATACTGATACATATATACCTAGGTTTGTAGCAGCACAATTCATAATAGCTAAATCTTGGAAGCAGTCTATATATGTCCACCAATGGATGAAAAGATAAAGAAAGTGGTATTTACACACAGTGGAGTACTACTCTGCCATAAAAAACATGAATTTGAGTCATTTGTAGGAAAACAGATGTATTTTGAGACAATAATAATCAGGGAAGTAAATCAGATATATGAGCTTATATATCACCTGGTTTCTTTTGAAGGGAAAATCCAAAGTATAAAAAAGAGCAAAATGAAAGACAAATGTTAGAAAGCAGGGAGACAGATCCTTCTCAAATGGAAAAAGGACTAAGAAATGGAAGAAGGGAAGAAAAGGTGCCCAAACAGAATAAATCTGTCAGGTACATGTACCAAGAGAGGAGTGAAATGGTTTCATTCTTACATTTAGGCCCATGTCCTTTGTGTCCATTTCTGTGCATGGTGTGAGGTGGGGCTAACTTTCCAGAACCAGTTCTCTGGTCAGAGAGGCAGCACACACACAGCCTGGGCTGAGCTAGGAGGTCAGTGTTATATGACCAGTTGTGTGCAGTGTGAGGCAGGGATCATCTTTCTAATGTCAATACCCAGTTGTCCCAGCGCCATCTGTCACAAAGATTATAGTTTTCTCCTATTAAAGTGTTCTCTCATCCTTACTGAAAAGGAACCCACCATAAATATAAAGGGATATTTTATATTTATTAACATACATAAATGTATTAATGTAATACAGCTCTTAGGCAGAATGAAGCTGGGATGTTTAACTTTGCAGCTCAGCTTGGTGGATGGCTTTGGATGAGATTATCATTTCTACAGGTGAATTTTTAATAAAGAAATTTTCTTCTGTAAAATGAGTGTCACTGAATCACTGCAAAACCCCAAAAGAACAAAAAGCTCCTCCAGGCAGAAAGGACTATCCAGCGAGACAGTCAGCTTTATCTGTCTCACTGGCTCCCCTGGATCCCTGGCGGCTTCCTGTCATACCACTGGCACTGCCCCCCAGACCCCTGGGTTTCAGACTTGCAGCCCACACTGTTGGTGCTGTGCCTGCAATCCCCACAGTGCCAGGGTCTAGTAGCTCGCTCTAAATTTGTTTCTACATGTGCACATTCCATTGGCTCTGTGATTGTGGAGACCTATGGTTAATAGGGAAGGCAGCACCATGAATGGAAGAGAATCTTGCAGGAGGATGAACTTTCTGATGTGGTGTTGGAGTTTCTGGAACTGGCTTTCCAATCTGACTGGATTTAAGAACCCCAATGTCTCCATTTCCTATAATAAAAAGAGCACCAGGAGCCCGTTGCATGACCTGGTGATGGAAGTACACACACAATGTCACCACTGGGTACACTGAATCAAACACTTAGTAGAAGGAGGGACCCAAATGTCTGTATACCGAGCACTCTCAAACATTTCTGTCTAGCTGGGAGTAATGACATTGGCTAGTTGCTCCCAGGGTTGCTGTACAGCCTGGGAGCCTAGACATTTAATTGCTCTTGTAAATCAGCCATTCATGGGATAAAATTCTAGATTCCACTTTAAAAACTTCAGCCCTGCAGCTATATGAAATAAGCTGCCTGAGCAGATGTACGTGTACTCAAGTAGTTTATGTAGCATTTGAATCCTGTGTCTGTGAGCCCATCCTGTGCCTATGTCCCTAATACATGAGTGTAACAGACATGTTCAGCAAGGGGCAGGATCTGCACATCAACACCCTAGCTGCGAAGACAGGGCAACTGTGGTGAGAAGAGCCAAGGTAACCCTCTGGAAAGTTTGCTACCTGGGAAAATAGGAAATCAAAGGCAAAAGTTCATCCTACAGGAATTTATGGGATTTTTATGCCCTTCAGTCTTCAAAGATGCAGGCAGGATGATTCCCACCATACCTCCAACTCTCACTCTGGCCTATGCAGGATACAGATGGAACTTGCAGAATGACAACGTTTTTACCCTAAGCTTAATTGAGTGGAGACTCTAAATGCAGCTGCCACACCAGATGTGCTTTCATTGCTTGAGGAAATGAACACATCCCCTGTTGGCTGGTTATGCAGCTATTGATGAGGCAAAAGCAGTTAATCCATCTTTCTTCATAAAAACTATCAGAAGCAGTCTGCTTTCAGCTGGAAAGATCAGCATTACACTCTCACTGTTGTCCTGGGGGGAGCGGGGTAGCCAGGCTCCAGGCCTGCATCATAACTTACCCTCCGGGGGTCTCGATCACCTTGCCCCTGCACACTGGCCCATTACTTGGGTGACATTCTGCGGCTGGAGCGAGTCAGCAAAGAGTAACAGCGCCTGTGCACATTGCCAAGGCCTCTGCATGCCAGACGGTTGGGAAAAAATCTAACAAAACCTCAAGGGTTCCACCCTTGTGAAATCCCCAGAGCTTTGCAGAGTGGGGTGGCGAGATGGCCGTTCAAGTAAGGCACAAGTGGCTGCATCTGGTCCTTCCGACAGCCGAGGAAGAGGCACACTGGCCAAATGAGTGTACGCTTCTCCTTCTGTTTGGTCTGTTCCTGACCTTAATGGAGATGAGCACTTAACCATGTTTGCCTGTAACCTGAGAGGCACATTATGAACAGGGTGTTATCAGGTCTCAACCACAGAACTGGGCACACACAGCAGCAATAGCAACTATGAGACAGGGCATAAAATGGCCCACACTCCTCTCTCTCCCCATATGCACCTGTCACCTCTTGGGTGACTCCTGAGCCATCGATCACCCACCTGGTGGCAGGCAGATTCCGTTGCACCAAGGCTACCACAGAAAGTGGAACATTTTGCTCTTATGGGAAAGATGTTTGCTCTGGATGCTTGCCTTCCCTGCATGCAGTGCCTCTGCCTCCGTGGACTTAGGCCACACCAGTCCCCAGTGTGGCAGTCTATGCACAGGACTTCTGATGCACAGGGTCATACTACATGGCAATGAAATTGGCACTGGACTCCTGATCTAGGATTCCTGGGCTTAGCACCCACATCCTGAAGTAACTGCCTTGGTAGACTGTAGGGTGGACTTTACAAGATTCACTGATGCTCTAGACAGACAGCGGCATCCAGCAAGGCTGAAGGCAGGTTCTCTAGGACATAGTCTATGCTGTGAATCAGTGTCCAATATAGGATCCTACTTTGCCAAAGCCAGTATTCACAGGCCCAGGAATTCCTGGCTGAAAATAGGAGTTTGCTTCCTGCCCCCATACTTTATAAACTGCTTCCATTTTACACTGTTTGAACTCGGTGGGGGGGAAAGGCTTAGGAAACACCTAATATTTCCACTGATTTTGGAGTTTCACGACTTACTGTGGGAGGCTGTTTGTTTCTTTAAAGCAATAGGAAAATGAGGAGCTACTGTGCTGGCTGGGGCAACCGGCCATCCCTACCAAGGAAATGTTGGACTCTTCACAACAGAGCTGAGGAAGTATATCTGGAGTCAAAGATCCCCTAGCATGTCTGCTGTGACTTGGGCACCCTCATGTTAAAGGTTCACTGCTGTGCTCGCTTCGGCAGCACATATATTAAAGGTTCACTGCCAGTCAGTGGGGTTCCTGGGAGGAGCTGGGTGCAGGAAGGAAGCCAGGCTGCTACGGGTGTGCGGGGACCCACCCTGTCCTCTTTGCTTCCCAACTGCCTTGAGATGAGCAGGTTCCCCCAGTCATGCTTGCGCCAAGGCCCACGAGTAACAAGTCCAATAGACCACAGACTAAAACTGCACAGTAGGAGCCACCCTAGATTTTTCTCCTTCTAAAGTACTGGTGTCTCAGGTATTCTGTCACAGAAACAGAGATCTGAGCAATATTATGTCTCTTAGCATCACCACACTCTGTCATTAAAGTTCATGGAGAGCTATGAGGCAGGACTGACAATAGCTCAGCATCTTTAGGACCTAAGATTTGGTTGTCTTGTCCAGGAAAGAGCTACAGCTGGTCTGTGCTTGATAAAGATGAGGCTACACAAGACAGAGCATGGAAGGAGGCAGCAAGGAACACCAGCTACATCCACAGGATGAGGCACAGAAGTGAGACTGTCACTGCCATGGGTGTTTCTTCCCCCTTTATTTTATTTTATTTTATTTTATTTTATTTTATTTTATTTTATTTTATTTTAGTTATGTATGTTATGTTATTTTGAGACAGGGTCTCGCTTTATAGTTCAGGTTGGCCCTGAGTTCACTATGTAGCTCAGGCAAGCCTTGAACTCAGCAGTTCTCCTGCCTCTGCCTCTGGAGCACTGGGATTACAGGCCTGAGCCACCAAGTCTGGCATTTGTACTATGTGGTAGTGGTACTGATTGCTGGTGGGCGTGAGTCACCACGCCCGGTATTGTTGTATGTGGTTACCGGGGATCAAACCAAGGACCTTGCATTTGCTAGGCAGGTGCTAGAACCACTGAGGTAAGTCTCTGGCCCACTTCCCCCTTTACTGTGAATCTGTTTACATGAAGGTGTGTGTGTGCACGTGTGTGTACGTGTGTGTGTGTGTGACTGTGCATGCATATTTCTACGGTTCCCCCACCAGACACATACTGACTCTGTATCATAGTATTTAGGGATTATCTTTCTGTTACAGTACTAAATCTACGAGAGACTGGGGAAAGGAGTGAACACCTCCTCAGGGCTCTGCCTTCTCTGGATAGACTCAACTCACACATAGCCTAGACTGAGGGCAACCTGTCGGTCCAAATGCTGGTCTCACTTGCAGAGTAAGTCTGTTTATAAAGACTCATAAATGTGTCAGGTTGACAGGAAGTAGATTTGGAAGGGGTAATTTTGCCAGCCTGGTGGGTGTTTTTCTATGAGATTAACATTCACATTAATGAATTGGAGGAAATCAGATGCATGCACGCAGGCATGGTGGCCCTGTTCCTCTAGGGGCTACTTATTAAACCAGAAGGAAAAGAAGTCACTTATTTTGGGATGTTAAATTAGCCTTGCATTCTAGAGATAAGCCGCACTTGGCCAGGCTGCATAATGCTGTATGTTTCAGGACTGTTTTCTAGTATCTTTTCAGAATTTTCATCAGTAATCAAGAGCTACCAGTTTCTCAACTTTTCTTGTTTTTACAAAATCTTTGGCCTGAAATCACACTAACTCTGACTCCAAAGAGTGCTTGGAAGAGTCCCCACCTACTCTAATTTTCAGAAGAGTTCAGGAAGAATTGCCCCTTGAATCTGAATAGGTGTTTGATATCTCTGAGCTGACCCACAGATTCCCAGGGCAAACAACTTTCTGAGGATTGGCAGCTTTGGCACCTCCACACAGGGCACTGTCTTCACTCCAGGAGGAACAGCCAGGATGACCGCTCCCTTTGCCTGCTGGAGCACTGACTAATGCTGGGAGAGCCCATGGCCAGGCAGGGAGCGGCTTTATTGTTCTCCTGTTCTAATAGTTGGCCATTAATGAAATGTGCTCTGTCAGGTAATTGACTGCATTTCCTCACAAAAAGCAATTTTTCAGTCCCTCAGGGCTCAGTGGGCTCTCAAGGGACCATCAGAGGTTTCTGTCCACTAAGTGTGATTTCAGAGGAGCAGTGCAGCCCCTCCTCAAAAGCATGCAGGGGTTTTTAAAATTTATTTATTGAGATTATTGGTACATTTTAGGAATACATTACGATCAATTAATCATTGAGAATTTGTTCCTGTATATGATATATCTTCTGATTTTTCTCATTCCCATGCTTCCCTACATACATAAGCTTTGTTTCCATTTTTCCTTTTTACCATGAAATTTTTTTCTGTCTCATCTTTGCTCTCACCTGTTCCACCTCAGTTCCTCTTCCCTTTTAACATTTTCTTCCCATTTCTTAGTATCTATCATACATTTTGGACCTCATTTATACCTTTAGTTTCTCACACTAGAGAAACGATACACTATTTACACATCTGTGTCCTATTTATTTCACTTATGAGTATGGCCTCAAGTTGCATCCATTTAGGTATAAATTTCTCCTAATTTACCACTCTTGTTGTCAGTGTAATACTCCAGTTTGTTTTCAAAAAAATCCCACATCGCCAGGCGTGGTGGCTCACACCTGTAATCCCAACACTCGGGAGGCAGAGACAGGAGGATTGCTGAGTTCGAGGCTTGCCTGGGCTACATAGTGAGCTCAGGGCCAGCCTGAACTACAAAGCGAGACCCTCTCTCAAAAACAAAAACAAAAAACACACATCTTTATTCAGTCTCTAGTTGATGGACATTTGGGCTGTTTCCAAGATTTGGCTATCATGAACTAAGCTATCATGAACTATAAACATGGGTGCACATATGTCACTGTGGTATGATGCTTTTAATTCTTTTTTTTTTTTTTGAGACAGGGTCTCATTTTGTAGTTCTGGCTGGCCCTAAGCTCACTATGTAGCCTAGGCAAGACTTGAACTCACAGCAATCCTCCTGCCTCTGTCTCCTGAGTGCTGGGATTATAGGCGTAAGCCACCACATCTGGCATGTGGTACTGGTGATTGAACTTGGGACCTTGCTCTTGTGAGGCAAATGCTAGAACCACTGAGCTAAAATCCCAGCCCAGATGATTTTAATTCTTTCATGAATATACCCAGCAGGAGAATAGCAGGGTCAAATGGGACCTCTAATCCTAGATTTTTTGAGGAATCTCCACACTGATTTCCACAGTAGTAAGCATACACAGTTTTAATAAGCAGGTGTTGGTGCATTGGGGTATTTCCAAAGGAAAAACTTTGAGTCCTGAAAAAAAAATGTGAAGACTCTACACTGTCCACTTCAGTGTCCTGCAAAGTGTAATTTAAATATACTCGACAGTTGTAGCCCAGACCCTGATCACAGTCTGTTTGCTGGTGACAGAATCAATTGATTTTGGCTGGAAAAACGACCCACAGGCTGTCAGACTTCTGGTCTTTGGGACCTCAAGGTCTCCTGGAGCCACCTCTGCATTCCCTCTTGACATTTCACATGAACAGCATTTGGGATCACCTCACCTGCTTGGGGAGATGGGGAGGACACCTGGTCTGTCACCAGGAGTGAAGCAGGATGGCTTCATGCACAGCAGATGGCTTCCTATGAGGAAAACTGAACAAGTAGGGAGAGGTTTGTGGCCTGATTTAAAGCAGATTTCTGATGTGCTGGTCTTCCTGCACTCTCTGCTGCCAAAGACTCTTGTATGGCCGTGTGTGTGTGTGTGTGTGTGTGTGTGTGTGTGTGTGTGTGTGTACAGTAGACAGATGTAGCTGTGGCTATCAGTGCACCCAGGTGGTCAATTGTCAACTATTTGCAGAATACTTGGTTCTCTGGAGTGACCGCTCATCCGGGTCTCAACCCCAAACACTATTAATTTGAAAACAGAAGACAACAAAATGCAACCCAGGAAGCCGAGAGCTTGCTGCACCCGCTCAAACAAGGCAAACACGCTGCCAGGCTCAGATACACTGGGGTGAGTGCCGGTGAGCACCTGGGAAGGTCAGCGTCACCCTGACGATGGGTTTACCTTCTCAATGTGCCATCAGGTGGGTCTTGCTCACCATCAGTGATCAGCCCCAGCTCTCTTGTTGGCCACCTGTCAGGTGTTGGCTCCTATCAGCATGAGGAGACCGGGCTGAGGCTGATGGACACCCACAGAGTCAGACAGGACAGGGAATGTCTGCTCTCTGGAGACACTGGGGGACCTGCATCTCCACACAGCCCAAAGGCTCAGAGCCCCACTATGCCCAGTAAGGTGACTGTCTTCCTTCAAGAACAGGAACACAGGTGCCATAGGACAAGTAGTCAGGAGCTAGCAAAGAAGGACCCAGAGCCCGTGGTCCCTGCAGGATACATCACAGGCCTCCCTGTAGTTAGGAGACTTGACATAAGCAGTCTAACTACAGAACCTAGGCCGGGATACCTTAGGGGTAGCCACCCTCCCTGGGCAGATGGAAGGCCACTTCCACAGCCTGGCTGCTCAGGACATGAACTAGAAGCCGCAGCTTGGCAGAGGACTAAGCAGGACAGATATTCCCCTGACGTGGGGCTAAGCTCCTCTGTAGGCACAGGCACTATGTCTCATCAGTGAGCAGGCTTCCCTGCCCTCCCACAGGCCCAGCTCTTGGTTCCACATGGTCTCCTCTTCCCTGAAGCAGGCAGATGAAGGAAGAAGCACAAGGAACACACTAGGGCCCTGGGGGGGGGGCAGCTTGGCTGTCAACTTGATTCCTCAAGAGTGGTCTAGAGGATTCATAAAGACACTCTGGGCTGCCTGGGTGCACCCTGGAGTGTGGCCCTGGGGACTCTGGTCTCTCCTTCCCCTTCCCCTGGGCTCATCCATATTCTGCTTCCTGGATGCCTCTGGTTGTGTAGCTGTCACCCACCAGGCGATGATGTTCCTGCCTCAGACCCCAACTGATCACAGATCTTTTCTCCTTTGAGTGGATTTGCACAGTTACTTGGTCCCAGCAATGAAGCCTGACTCACACAGGTCCACGTGACCTGTGTTAGTCTCTGGGAAGGCCCCAGATGCTGTGCCAGCTACGCCTGCATCTCCATCACCTAGTCACACCCACCAGTCAGGGAGTCTGGTAAACACCATCTCCATCCCAGCGGCAGTGTGTCACCACAGTTTGTCCCATGGAGGAAGTGGAGAGAGTAGGTGAAGAGGGCCCTCAGCAGGCCTGGCCGTGACTGGCTACCAGGCAGGGGGTCACCCAATGTGACTTGTCACAAAATGTTGCATCTGAGGCCCCGAGAAAGATCAGCTTCCCATGCACCAGTTAAATTGTTTTCTAGTTTGTGTGGTGAATAAGAATGGTTCCTTTCTAGATAATGAGGAAGGAGGAATCTGAGAAGGTGGGAGTCAGTATCCAGGGGTCACTGCTTTTTCATGGTCTCTGGTTGGTTTCACCACAGTGCTCTTGTCTGACGGAAGTTAAAGTTTTAAGTTCATGTTAGTTTTCTGGATGGAGAGAAGGAGGAATGTGAGGAGGATGCATGCAGCTAGTCACACATTTGCAGACCGACCCCCTTCTGCTGAGTCGATCCTTCTGCAGGCACACAGATGCTAAGACAAGGGCTGGTTGGATGAGCGGCCAAGTGCCCCTCCCCCCAGCCTAGGCCTCCTATGTTGTGCAGGCCAAGGTCCCGGGAGGCCTTTGAGGATGGTTCTGGGAGAGTGATGCTCTGTGTCATCTATGTGAGAATCCTCATGCTGTAGGATGGGAGTCCCTGCTTCCTAGTTTAGCCTCTGTGGAACATAGCAGCCTCCTCTGCCAGCTGCAGAGCACTGAGCTCTGGCTTCAGTGTGGACATGAACACTTGGCTGTAATCTGAACTTTCCAAAGCCTCTCTGCTGTGCAACCTGAGTGCACAAGGATTTGTTTCTGTCCCTCCTAGTGAACAGTTCCCCAGGTACCCAGAGAACAGCTCTGAAGCATTGGTGATTATTCCTGTGGGTTTAGTAAAAGCACAGGCAAAGAAAGGGCTTCTGCACATCAAGCACAGCAGAGCTTTTACAGGGAGGCAGAGTCAGCTCATCTGACCCAGCCCGCACTTCCCTTTGCCACCATAAGGCCAGTGGTCACTCATTCTCCCTAAAAGGTCAGCTCACTCTAGCTTGATGTCTGCTTCATCTTCCTTTCCCTGTGGCCAGTGACTGGGAGGGTCTAAGCTGGCAGACAACAGGGGGACTGTCAACAGCATGGATATCAGAAATAAGAGGTGATCCAAGACCCTGGGTCAGAGCTGGGAAATAAGTTTCACCAGTTTGCATCTGGGAGAATGGTACTTAGGGTAGAATGTCACCCCATTAACTTCCAGTTCTGGAGCTACCAAAATTCTACACAGAAGGGTATATTGGTCAGTTTTCTATTATCAAAACACCTAGGAAAATCAGTTTTAGGAATAAATGTTTATTTTGGCTCACAGTTCTAGTGGTTTCAGTCCATGGTCACTTGACTCCACTGTTTCTGGGTCATTATGAAAGCAAAATATCAAGGCTGAAGGATGTGGTGGAGCAAAGCCAGCAAGAAGGGTGTAGGAATATGCTAACTCTTAAGGCCACACCCAAGGACCACCCTTCATCTGATTCTGCTGTGAGATTAACAATCCCTAAATGAGGTCAGAACACTGGCAGTCCAGTCACTGCCCCTAAACCACCTGTGAATGTTGCTACACTGGGGACCTCGTCCTATCCTGTGGGGCACATTGCAAGTCCAAGCTGTAACAAAGGTAAATGGTGATACAGTGGAATATCAAGGGTTGGACTCTGGTTCTGGTCTTAGGTTCTCTTTTACCCAGCAGCATCTCCTCACAAGATTTCACATAATGATGTGGTTACTTAGGCCAGCAAAGTACATATTTTCACTTCCTCTTGAACTTGTTGGGTCTCCAAGGAAGCTACTTCTATTCACCCAGAAGCAGGGCCGAGGCACAGCTGACCTTTGTGCTCTCTATCCCGACCATCCTGACCCCACTCCTGACCACAGTGCTCTGTGGCTTTCCATTCCCACATCAGCAAGGCCTGGCCAGGGGCAGATGACCCTTCCCACATGCCTAGCACCAAGCAGACTTGCAGGCCTCTACCGGACCCAGGCAGCCTCACACAACCCTGGCCCACCCTGCTGAGCAGTGATCTTTGCCACCAAACCAAGCCCCTGTGCAGGGAGCCCCTGCCTTCCAGAAGCATCACAGAGCTCCACCTGAGCTCGTTTCCTCAGGACCAAAACAGATGTCATGTTGTGGCTACTCCCACCTCTGGGAAGTAATACAGATGTAGACAGTCTGGGTCATAGTACCACCTCGGCTCAGAGACACCCAGAGTCCATTCTGCAACAACATGGATCTGAATTCCGGCTTTGTGAATCTCCCATGGTCAAGCATTTCCTCTCATAATGTGTTCTAAAGAGAAAGTAGGTCCTGTCATGGATTCCACACCAGTGTGTGACTCCTAGGCCTGCGTGACTCCTAGGGGCCTTGAGCACCTTGTCCTCATACAGCACCCTGGATCTGTGATGAGGTAGCCTGGCAAGGATGGCTGTCTAGGATGTCCCTTCCCAGGGAATGCCTAACTCTTAGGGGAAGATACTGACTGGAAGTTGCTGGTTACTCAGGATGATTGTTTGACTCGAGGAAATCTGCTTTATTGGGAAGGCAAATGCTTCTGAGGCAGAAAAGTGAGGCACTTCCTCAGATATACAAATTGCTCCTGAGCCCCGGGCCTGACATGCACAGTAAGAGGCCTGGCATCATGACAAGACATGCTCAGGGTCAGCATAACCAGCAAAGGCACCTCCACACCTGCTGCTCTGGGACCTGACCCTGGCCACACTACAAGTCACACTGGTAGATGACTTGTGGGGATTCCAGATTCATGGAGGCCAGGTTCTGTGTGCCTTCAGGGTACACAGCCAGAAGAGTGCTGTCCAGGCCATGAAGATCTCATGAGACTGTCAGTTGACAATGCATGAGCCTAAGGAGATATACAAAGAGAGCCCTAAACATGGCAGATGTGTCAATGTTCCCATGTTCAATGAATAAGAAACTTTTCAACAACAAAGGCAAATTGTAAGAGGCCCTCTTTCCATGGCTGCTCTCCTTCCAAAGTGAGGACCTCAAAGGCAGGCAGCTGTTACTGGCAGGCACATAAACAAGCCCTGGTCCAGAAAGGAGTTTGACCTATGGAAGAATGGCCAGCCCTCAGGCTGTGTCTTCACTTCCTCTGGCCCACAGGGTATGTTGTTACTTGCATCAACCTCAGCTGTCAGCAAGGTTTGGCCTATGACACTTTGCAAGGGCACAGTATTAAATCAGGAAGAAATCAACAACTGTTCATTAAAGAGACAGAAAATGGTAAAAGTCAGGAACTTGGATTGGCACAAAGAAAGGAAGAATGTCACTGTGTTGATCAGCTTTTCCTCATGGGGACAAAATCCTTGGAAAAGTCAGCTTAAGGGAAAAAATGTTCACTTGGCTCATGGTTTAGAGATTTCAGTCCATGGTTTATTGGGTATACTGCTTCTGGCCTATGGTGAAGCAGAACAGCAAGGTGCTGGAGGCTGTGGCAGAGGAGGCTGCTCACTTCATGGTGACCAGGAAGCAACCTAAAAGACAACCAGAGAAGAAGGGCCTGGGGGACATGTGGATCATGTCCCCATGATCCACTCCCCTTTACCTGACCCCACCTCCTGTTTCCATCATTTCCTGATAATGCCCATCCAATCAAAAAACCATCAATCAGTTAATCCAAATGATGATAGAGCCTTCATGAGCCTCTGAACTTGTGATGCTGCGGAGACATCATCAAAGCAAACCATAAGCATCATTCAAGGGGTGTTAGATATACTGTACTAACACCAACAGAAAGTGAAAGTTGTTACACTAATTTCAGGCAGAGCATGCTTCAGAGCAAAAATATTGCAGATTAAAAACAGAAATTAGAAAGTGATAAAGTAACCAATTCTCTAAGAAAAAGCAGTCTTTCATATGTATGCACCTAAGATATTATTGACACAAAAACTGAAATAATTCCAAAGAATAGAAGAATCCACTTTTATGGCTGCAAACATTTAAACCACTCTATTAATGTGGTTAGGTGAAGTAGCCAGATAGTTTGAATATAATAGCCATCTGTAGACCTCTTTACTCAACCACAGAACACTCTTCTCAAGCTCACATGGAACATTCATCAAGACAGCACAAAACAAACCCTCAAAAATCTAGAATACACTGCTATTCACCTGCTAGGAATATACTCGAAAGAATTAAAAGAATCATATTGTAAAGACATATGTGTGCCTATGCTTTTAGCTGCTCAGTTTTCGATTGCCCAATCTTGGAAACAACCCAGATGTCCATCAACTGGAGACTGGATAAAGATGAGGTTTTTTTTCTAAAATGGAGTATTACTCTGCCATAAAGAATGACAAGTTTCAGTCATTTATGTCCAAATGGACACACCTTGAGGACACACTAATAAGTGAAATAAATAGGTCACAGATATGTACATTTTCTCTGGTATGAGAATCTGTAGATGTAAACGAGTTCTAGAAGTTATGACAGATTTTGTGAAATAGGAAATATTCAAAGGGAATGTGGTAGGGGAAAGAATAAATATGATTTGATAAGAACAAGAAAGCACATATATATAGGGGGTGGAGAGTTGTGGGGTGGGTAGGGATATGGGTAAAAATAAGAATTAACTTCTGTCATATACCAGTACAGACTCTCCAATTTTGAGTGTGAGTGTGAGCTGTATGTAAAATGTACCAATAAATAATTCAATTTTTAAAAAATCTAGGGTACAAACCACACAGTGTCTGCCCCATCAGAAAAGGATCAAACTAGAAATCAGAAATAAAGATCACTTTAAAAATTTACAAATATTTGCAGATAAAATAATATATTTCCAAATAATATGAGTCAAAGAAAAATCTCATGAGAAAATAAGCAATATTGTACAACAAATGAAAATTAAAATATAATTTATTAAACCTTGTGGGATGGTGAAAGTAATACTTTGGGGCAAATTTATATTATTGAATACATATATCATGAAACAGAAAATCCTAAAACCAATCATCTTTGCTTTCACTTTGGGAAACTAGAAAAGCACTAGCAAATTAAAATCAAAGCAAGAAGAAAATAAGTAATAAATACTAGAGCAGAAATCAATAAAATGGAAAATAGAAGATTAACGGAAAAAGTGAACAAAACCCTAATCTGGCTGTTTGAAAAGATTAATAAACAAAGACAAAAGAGAAGATACATAAGTTGCTAATCTAAAATGAGAGTAGTGGCATCACCATGAGATCCAGAACATTAAAGAGAAAATAAAGAGATGCTATGAATAACTTCCTGTGCACAGACTTTATAACCAGGTGAAAGGAACCCGTTCTTTGAAAGACACACTCTGCCAAAGCTCACAGAAGTAGAAATAGAAAATCAAAATTGAGCTCTAGCTTTTAATGCATGAGATGAGTAGAAAGTACCCAAGTCTCACTGATGAATTCTATCGAACATCTGAAGAAGAAATTTTAATGGGTCTCTACAACACCTTCCCAAAGATCGAAACAAGAACACTTCCTGATTTTATGAGCCCAGCATTACACTAGTACCAAAAGCAGACAATGACATTACTAGAAAAGTACAGACCAGTATCTCTCATAATGCTAGATAGAAAACCTCAACAAAGTACTGGCAAATTAAATCCATATGTGTTTAAGAAGAATTACATGACAGGAGCCAGTAGGATTCATGCAAGGTATGAAAAAGACTGTCTCAAAATCCAAAACTCAGTTACTGTGATCATCAGGTTAAAGAAGAAACTCCACTGATCATATTGTTAGACCTATGTGAGGATATTTCAAAACCAAACATCAGAACTAAGAGATAAAAACTCTTAGTAAACTAGGATGGAGAGGAATTTCATCAAGTGAATGAAGAATATCTACAAAAAATCCACAGCTAGAGCCAGAGATTTAGCTCAGTGCTTCCAGCACCTGGCTCGCAAGTGCAAGGTCATGAGTTTGATCCCCAGTAACCACATACAATGCTTGGCGTGGTGACTCACGCCTAACAGCAATCAATAGCACATACCACAGTGCCGGACGTGGTGGCTCACGCCTGTAATCCCAGCACTCGGGAGGCAGAAGCAGAAGGATTGCTGAGTTTGAGGCTTACCTGGGCTAGATAGTGAGCTCAGGGCCAGCCTGAACTAAAAAGCAAGACCCTGTCTCAAAAAAAAGAAAAAAAAATTCCACAGCTACATAACACTTCAGGGTCTGGTACTAAAGTTTCCCCATTAAGTTTAGAGGTAAGGAACTCTGTGTCCTCTTACACTATCATTCAACACTGTACTGAAGTCCTAGGCAATAAGGCTCTAGTACTAGAGAGGGGAGTGATAGATACACAGATTGTAAAGAAAGAAATAAAACTATCTTTCTTTCTACATAGCATGACTGCTATGTACAAAACTGAAAATATCTAAAAACTGAGCAAACACCAGACAAACCAAAAAGCAAAATGCCACCTGCAGCTAACCAGAATTTATAGCAAGGTTACAGAAGAGAAGATTAATATACAAAGATCAGCTACTTTCTTATATAACAGCAAAAACAAGTGAAGTAAGAAACTAGAAATACAGCACATCCATCCAACATTAGAACATAGAACATGAAATACTTTTGTATAAATCTAACAAAGCTACACAAGGTCTATATGAGGAAAACAAAAAGTTCTGACAATGAAAACTACAGAACTCACTGGGAATTTAGCTCAAGTGGTACCGTGCCTACTTTGGAAGCACAAGGGCCCAAGTTCAATCCCCGGTACCGCAAAAAAAAAAAGCAACTACAGAACTCAATTAATAGACAAACATGTACTTACAAAACTACTCTATATTCATGGGTTGGATGATTCTGCATTGTTAAGATGTCAGTTTACCCAACTTATTCTATAGATTCAGTGCAAACCCAATGTTTTATTTTGTTTTGTTTTAATCTGACAACTTATTTGTGGATATTGACAAAGCCACTATAAATTTTTATTATTTATTGATTGATTGATTTTGAGACAGAGTCTCGCTTTGTAGTTCAGGCTGGCCTGAGCTCACTGTAGCTCAGGCAAGCCTCAAACTCAGCAATCCTCCTGCCTCTGCCTCCCAAGTGCTGGGATTACAGGCTTGAGCCACCAAGCCCAGCCCCACTATAAATTTTGTATGGAAAAGTGAAAGACCCAGGACAACCAACATAATGCTGAAGGAAAAGAAGAAAGTCAGAGGGCTGATAGTACCTGAATTCCTGACTTCCCACAATGCTGCAGTACTAAGACAGGGTGTTACTGATCACAGAGAGATCAGTGGAGTAGAGCAGAGAGCCCAGATCCAACTCCACATGCATGCTGACAGTTGATCTTTGAAAATAGGGGAAAGATAATAAACTCAAAAAGATAATCTTTCCAGCAAATGTGCTTGGAACATCTGATATCACTATGCAAAAGTAACCAAGCCACAGACACTTCACTGTTCTCAAAAAATAACTCATACTGGACATAAGCCTAAATGTAAAATACAAAATTGTAAGGAAAACAGCGTGACAGAAAATCTTTGGGTTTGATGATGACTTTTTAGGTACAACACCAAGGGCATGCTCTGAGAGAAAGTATTGATGAGATGAATCTCATTAAAATTAAAATTTCTTCTCCATGAAAGGTACTTTCAGAGAAATAAAAGTCACAGACTGGGAAAACTATTAGTGAAGTACAAGATTTGTTTTATTGATTGCTTTACTTCTCAACAGGCAATTTTTATTTCATAAGGAATCTTATTGGGTGGAAATCAATTTTGTTTTTGTCCAGTGTATGTTTCTGCTACATGAAATCTCCAACATCATGATATAGCCCCAGAAAAACTTGTATAATTCAACCAAAAACTACACTGTGTGTCTAAATGTATATTTTATTTTAAAATTTATAACACGGGGGCCGGAGGGTTAGCTCAGTGGTTCCGGCGCCTGCCTCACAAGTGCAAGGTCCTGAGTTCGATCCCTGGTATCCACATAAAATGCTGGGCGTGGAGACACGCCCACCAACAATCAACGCCGCATACCACAATGCCGGACGTGGTGGCTCACGCCTGTAATCCCAGCACTCGGGAGGCAGAGACAGGAGGATTGCTGAGTTCGCAGCAGCTTGCCTGGGCACCATAGTGAGCTCAGGGCCAGCCTGAACTACAAAGCGAGACCCTGTCTCAAAAGCAAAAAAAAAAAAAAAAATTATAACACGGAGTCCTATAGATACAATAGAAAAGATAAGGTCGGTATTTCAGTGGGTATTTCAGGCTAGAACACAGGTAAAGCCACAAAGATCATACCACATGAAGGGAGCAAGTCACGTGTTTCCTTCAGGGGACTGTTCAGAACACAAATAGTGAAACGAACAGTGGGCTCAGCACAGCCCACACTGTGAGGAAAGTGCAGAAAGGTCAGTTCGTATGCCAGAAGGTTCTTTAATTTAAAGTCTGGGAAGCTGTTTGGACAGAAGGCACAAGGTGTTACTGAGCTGAGTAGGGAATGGATATAACTTTCCAGTCGGTCCTTAAGCTGCTTGCTTGGGTGCCTGTTGTATAAATGGCAAGTTTCGGTGTGGAAGCCTGAAGGACAAATATGAGACTTACATTTGGAGGCTACATACCAAGACAAAGTACAGTATGTTTACCTAATTCATAAGCACATGGGTGTATGTGTCATGAAAAGAAGACAAGGAAAACATTGCATTTATATTTACCACATATGTAACAGGGAAGAAGAAATTAAAGCCTAGTAAGACAAAAATTGCAGTACATATAAAACTGCAGTTATACTGACTCAAAGATTACAAAGCTCATATCAGATAAAGCAGCAAACTCCAAATATGTATCACATTACAAATAAGGAAGTTGAAAACAATGCTGAAAAAATACAGGAGATAATATCAGGACCTCATGTTATCCTAGGAGAAAGCTAAAAATGTGTCAGCATGCCATGAGACAATAGAAGCCCATCGTGAAATGGGTGTCCCTCAGTGTGAAGGTTCCATGTACAATCATCAGGACGTGTCCTCTGTACTCTGTAACAGAAAGATATTCAAAGGAAATCAACAGTTGTGTTTAGGGCCACTCATTTCTACAGGGGTTTTAACAAGCTCTCTCAGAAATAGTAAAGCAACAGCCAAAGCCACAGACATCGAGTGATACAGCAAAA
The DNA here is from genome assembly GCA_004025085.1 of Thryonomys swinderianus. Classification (NCBI taxonomy): domain Eukaryota; kingdom Metazoa; phylum Chordata; class Mammalia; order Rodentia; family Thryonomyidae; genus Thryonomys; species Thryonomys swinderianus. The sequence goes on along the minus strand of PVIC010005935.1, from coordinate 3,583 downwards.
TATAGCAGTCACAAGACATCCTGGTCTTGCAGTGTGAAACCCAGAAAATCACACATCGCCAGGGAGAAGCAACTCCCTGGACAGGTCCTGGGTTCCTGGGTCACCTGTGGCCTGTGTCCACCTGCAGAACAGGCCTTTTGACAGGGTTCTGCTAGGGGATGAAAACACAGTTTAGGCAGCAACCTCTTAATTACACCAGCATGGTATAGAGGTAGTAGTGGTGTAGACCCAGGAATGAGTCTGTTGTCTGCAGAGTCCCTCGGGGCGGCTGAGTTCTTTCCAGAAGTCGGCAGGGAGAAGGGCAGAGGGAGCCAATGAGCTGACCTCTTTCTCAGCTGCCAGTCGTTTAAACCACACCCAGCACAGGGAGCAGCTCGGGGGCCATTGGTGCCCTGAGCCCCCGCTGTCTGCACTGCTGACCTGCACTCAACTTCTGCGTTCACACAGCACTCACAGCTTCTTAGACCTAAGCGGACCCACAAAACTCTGCTTCCTGGAGTATCATTACTCCTGTGAAGAATTTTTATTCCAATTAGCACAGCCCATCCTGAAATATTTGTACATTTGAAGGCACCAGTGATAAAAACAAGTTGTTAATTATAATGATTACTTCCAAAGCAGTGAATCCCATTCTGCCGGCTTCTGCTGTCATGCGCAGTACAGCCCTCGCGCACAGCCCTTGCACACTTGAGTGATCAGCACGCTTTAATTCTGTCATTCCCACTGCTGCACGTTAACTGCATCGCAAGAGCGATGCTTGCCTTGTCAGGACTTTGGGAATTACCAGAACTCATGAGCGCTAATTGCTTTTAATCCTTCCATATTCTGTGTTTTTTTTTTTTTTTTTTTTTTTTTTTTTTTTTTTTTTTTTTTTTTTTTTTTTTTTTTTTTTTTTTTTTTTTTTTTTTTTTTTTTTTTTTTTTTTTTTTTTTTTTTTTTTTTTTTTTTTTTTTTTTTTTTTTTTTTTTTGCTCTACTTGGCAGCTTTCAACGAAGTCAGAGCCCACAGGACCGACTGCAGCCAGGCAGACAGGCAACAGCCAGCACTTTGTCACAGCCGTCATCATCATCGCTCCCTTCCATCTGCTCCATCCTTTGTCCCTGTTGGCTGTCTGTGTTAAGGTGGAGCAGCGTCCTGTGTCCCTGCTACTGTCCAGTGTCCGCGTCATCCCCGCTCCAGCCCCTCCCACCAGCCCGCCCGCAGCCCCTACTGAAGAGCAGGGCCACGCCCATTGCCGAGGATCCCAGCCCAGCCTCTCGCTTCCGGATGGGATGAGTCCAGTCTCCTCACACACATTTCAGAGTCTGGAGTCTGTGTGAGCCATCGTGCCTCCGAACGCATGGTGAATGATTCCATTCATAATTCTCAGTCTTAAAAAGTGGCTTTATTTTAATAAAAATAAAGATATAAATCCAAGACCTAGACAAAATCCATGATAAGTAGACTCCACTGTGGTGATAAGGTGCCTAGTTTCCTCCCCAGGCCCCAGGCCCCAGCCCCTTAGCTCTGCTATTTGCTTTGTTTAACCTTTGAGAATCAATGTATGTAAATACAACTGTTAAGGAGATTTTTAAGATATTTTACTCTGCAAAAAGTAAATTTGATACCAGTGTAAGTAGTGAATGATTTTCCTTCCACACAAATAATCTATCTATGTATACAATATATCCTCTATTGTAAAGTTTTCATACTTTAAATTACATTTGAAGATAGTTTCACAGTATCAATAATACTTAATTCTTTTTCTAACAAACACATATTTCTTTGTAAGAGCGACCTTTAATTATTTAGCTTGTTCCCTATTGATTAACATTTGCTTAGCTCATTCTTGCTCATTTTTCTTTGCACAGAAGTCACTATATTTATTTGTCACTGTATTTCCACTCTAGAAGTGGCTCAAACAAAGTGCATTTTAAATGTGGCAACATATTGGCCTATTGTCCTTTTGAGAAGCTGTGTAAAATTAGCATGCTGACCGATCATCTTATTTTTCGAAAGATCATATTTTTAAATGTTTTTAGATAATTTGTTTAATATTTTCAAGCACATAACTCTATCCTGCAACATAATTATAACTCTGCATCTCCACTCCATCTTTCTCTTTTTTTTCCCCTAACGTAAGTGAGTAGTGCTCCAGGACAATAAAAGTAAGAGAAGGAACCCCGGCTACTCATGATTTATGCTCATGCTGGGGAGAGGCCCAGGGCTGGCCCTGTCCTGAGAGACACAGTGTGTCTCAGGGACCCAGCTGTAGAACACAACTGAGTGTGCATGGGCCCTTCAGACCTCAGTCCTGATGGATTTCCAGCACTCTTGCATCTTTAGACTCTCTTTCTCTTTCCACCTCTAAGGCCAAGCACCATGTGGACCCTTAGAGATTTGCTAGTCTGGGCCTCTGGAAGGCTTGGGTATTCTGAGTAAGCCCCCTGATGGAGCTGGGTTTTCTTGCTTCTTCCACCTCTGTGCTCTAGCACTGACTAGCCAGAGTGTTTCTTGACCTGCTTTTTGAAAGTACAGGCCCCAGACAGAGCTGAGCCTTAAAAATATGTCTGAGTCCTTAGAAGCTGAGTCACAGCTTCTAAGAATTATGCTATATGCTTACCTCCACCCAGTCATCATCTTCCAGGTATCCAGCTCTTGGGGAAAGATCAAATGCACTGTCTCCTTGGGACATGATTCTCCATTATTTTTAATATGAAGATAGCAGTGGATTGTGTCTGGAGCGAAACAACTCAGAAAGGAAAGTGCAATCGCATGCTTGAAGTGGAATGGTACAGTAGCTCTGTGCAGAGTGACCTTGGCATGCTTTGAGAGGCCTGTGCCATACAGGCCATACACACGAGCATCTTTCAGGTTGAGCCTGGCTCTGAGTGATCCATTTATGCAGCAGCTGTTTCTTCCAGCTTGAGTGTGAGTAGAGTGCAGAGTCAGAGATCTGAGAGATTTCCTGGTCAAAGACGTTCACACTTAAGCTAAACAAACCTTTAGACCAGTTTCTCATTTATGGGAGCTGAAGACAGCACAGAAATCCATTAAATGACAGCAGGACTATTTGTCTCCATCTCCTGACTGTGGTCCAGTGAGCACTGCCTGCCAAATACTGACTCACCGGGTTTCTGGTCAACCCTCTGCAAACCCAGCAACCCCGCTGCTACATACACAGGAAGGCGCTGCAACTAGTATGCAGAAAGGAGTCTGCTTCCTCATGTCCACTGCAGCCTTTGTTCCCACAGCCCAGATATGGAAGTGAATCGAGTGTTCATCCATGCACTAGATATGAAAAATGTGGGATAAGCTCTCAGTGGGATGTGTGCCAGTTTCAGAAATACTCAGGAAGTACTACCATTTGCAACAACATGGGTGAGCCTGGAGAAAACAGATGCTGAGTGAAATGAGCCTACATAGACAGTCACATACTGCATGACCTCACTCACACGTGGGCACAGAAGAAGTGGGGCTCTGAGAAGCAGAAATCCAGGGGTCATGCAGCCTGGGGCAGTAGAGTCAGTGGGAAAGGTGTAGGTTAGTCAGCCATGCGGGGTGACAGCCAGACTGGAGGAGATTTAGAGTCACAGTGTGGTGA
>PVIC010005934.1:0-55908 GCA_004025085.1 Thryonomys swinderianus | reverse complement strand
GTGCCAGCGACTTCTTTGGCTGTGCAGAAGCTTTTCAGTAGGATGAGATCCCATTTGTTGATTCTTTCTGCTAGTTCTTGTGCTAGGGAGGCTTTATTCATAAAGTCTCTGCCTAAGCCAATGTCTCCAAGAGTTTTACCAAGCCTGTTTACCAGCAGGCTTATTGTTTCTGTTTTAATGTTTAAGTCTCGTATCCACTGTGAGTTTAGTTTTGTGCATGGTGAAATTTTTAAAAGATTTTTTATATGTTGGAGAAAATATGAAAAAATATAATACTTGCCAGTTGCATTAGGATAGAAATATGAAAATTATTTTAGGACCTGAAACTAAGTCATCAGTCTGAGATTGAGGAAAGTTATTTAATATAACTATCATGGATGTTACTTTGATATTCTTTGTGTTTATATAGCTTATTTGCAGTGTAGATCATCTCATTATTCCATCTCATGTGAAATTTATATTGTTCATGGTAAGAATTTATCTTACCATGATCTTTGTTTTTATGTTCACAAGCCCACATTTATTCAAATTCTTTCCTTCATTTGAAGATTTCACAGATAATAACAAAAGTGTTTTCCAAATATTGCACATCCTGTTTTAGGCAGGTCTTATGATTGCTTCCATTCAGCAAATGGTTACCTTGTATTGGCCAGGCACGAAGCACAATACCCACAGCTTAAAAGAGAAAAGTTTTAATTTGATTCACCACATTTTCTCAATTTTAACTTTTGATTACGCATGCTTGTAGGACAAAATGATTATATCCTTGCTGGGAGCTGGTACATGTACAGAACACACTTAATTCCTTTTCATTGCTTTTTCTCTTCTCATTTTGCCCTCCTCCAATTCCTGGTCCTCTTTCAATTTGAAAAAAAGATCTACACTCTACTTCATATTGTCTATATTTCATTTTATTCTTTATATATGTTTTATTTTCTCTAACAGGAACAATGTGACATTTAAACTTCTTATCTGTCTTATTTCACTTACTATTATGATCTAATGTATCAATTTTCCTACAGATGACACGTTTATGACAGAGTTGAACATCATTTGCATTTTTCTATTGAGCAGAGATGTTATATATTTTCATGTGTGTATTAGGCATTTAAAAATTGATTTTATTGGTACATTTTGTAATTTGTAACAGTGCACAACACATAATAATTCTCATTTTTCCTATTCCTCTTTCCTCTCTACAACCTCCTGCCCCCATACACATAAGCTTCAAGAAAAAAAAACTGATGATTAAAAATAGAAAACAGAGAATATATTGGACATTTTTACTTCTGGTTCTGAGGAGTGTTTATTAGTTTCATTTGTCCATTTATTAACTATGTATTTAAATTTGGGGAGATTTAGTTTTTTTAAGTTCATTGTATATTTTAGACATAAATCCTTGTACAGAAGAAGAGCTGGCAATTTTTTTTCATATTCCATAGGTTTTCTCTTCACTCAATTAGCTATTTCCTTTGCTGTGTAGAAAGTTTTCACTTTGCTATGACTTTATTTATTGACTCGGCATTATGTTTTAAGTCATTGGATCTCTGTTCAGAAAGTTTTTCCTGTACCCATATCTGTCTATGTTTTAACTAATTTATCTTCTGATAGTTTCTGTTTTAACATTTAAATCTTTGATCCACTTTAATTTTAGATTTAATTTGGTGAATTTAATCCACTTTTGACAAGTTCCAAGGCAGGGATGGAATTGTAGAGAGCTGTGGTGGAGCAAAGCTTCTCAGTTTAGGGAGAGTGAGAAGTCTTCGGCATGTGGGGTGGGAAATAGGGAACAAACAGAGCAGGGGACAGCACAGAGAGGGAAGAGCAAGGCACCCAGGATCCTACCCAAGCCTCCCATCCACAGCCCACCCAGGCCCTCCCAGGAGTGTGCTGACTAATCTCCCAGAGCACTGAGACAGTATCAAAGTACAAAGATGAATATTAGAAGTCCTGAATACGAGACGGGAATAACTGAAGATCTACTTAGTGCAATCAGTAAAAATTTAATCTTATTTATGAAATGAATCTTACAAGTAGTAAAAATTTGACAGATTGCAAATAGGGAAAGACATTACAGGAAAGATAATACTTTCTTTATAATCTGTTTTTGCTTATGTATTATAATTTATGATGGAACTTTCCATTTCAATAATCTGTGACAGTCTTGGTACAGAAATACCTATTAGCAAAGCTATTACTATCTTCTGTCTACCTTAACATAATACTAACACTGTTTAGTTTTTAAAGATTTAATTAAGTTAATAACTGTTGAAAGGATAGTTTTTAAATCATAATACTTAAAGTAATTCATCTCTTTTGCTCCTTCACAGTTGATTGGTGTCCCTTGTAATGGTAACAAAATATAAATAGCAAAGCTAAGCTATTTGCTACATGTAATTAAAGGATTTTGTATGTAAAAACAGGTGCACCAGCATTATTTGTAGGAATAATGAAGATATTGACAAAATTACACTCCTGAATTTCATTATCTCAAATGCATCATAGAATAGAAAATCTCATATGAGGAAAAATAATTGGATGTTTTTCAATAAATCCTTGAAATATAATAATTCTAAACAATGATAAACATAAGGGGATGCATAATTTAGTTAGAAAATGAAAAAGCAGTAGGTTGTGAAAATGTTGAATAGCTTTCTTCTTCCTTCAGTTATATAGAACGTTTTTCATTACCAATTTTTGAAATAATAAAAAATATATTTATATATTTTGATGAATTATCATTTAGATTTCATTGAAAAATTGGGTAACAATTTTTCAAACTTAGAAGAACAATTTCCTTACACTGAATTAATAATATGTTAGTATTATCTCTACATCTTCTTAAACTCCCTATTATGGAGAATAATTTTCATCTGAGTTTTTTAATGGAAGCCCATATTTTATCATTCAATATGCCATTATTACTTCAAATTATCTTAGATTGGTTAAAGTGATATTTGTAATTTTGTGGAAGCAGAACAAAGTTACTTAGCCTTAAAGGTCCTCCCTTTCCTCTTTCTTGAGAGTTTGAATATTCAGACATATTTGAAAAAAAATAATATAAGATATTTTAAATATATTTTCCCTGAATCCATGATTCAAAATAAATTTGTGTCACTGAAATTAACTGTATACTCCTACTCAACACTTAAATTTGTCCTAGTTTTACCTAATACACTACAAAATTTGTTCATATTTTCACTCACGCATTTTTTTTTTTGAGGGAGGGTCACACTTTGTAGTTCAGGCTGGCCCTGAGCTCACTATGTAGCCCAGGCAAGCCTCGAACTCAGCAATCCTCCCTTCTCTGCCTCCCGAGTGCTGGGATTACAGGCGTGAGCCACCACAGCTGGCTCATTCATGTATTTTATATATCATTCAATTTATTATCTAGACTAGTAAGAAAAGATCTATATCTATCTATACATATTTTGTGTGTGTGTGTGTGTGTGTGTGTGTGTGTGTGTGTGTGTGTGTGAGACAAGATCTCGCATTGTGGTTCAGGCTGGCCCTGAACTCACTAAGTAGCCCAGGCAAGCCTGGAACTCACACTAGTCCTCCTGCCTGTGCCTCCTTCTTCCTGGGATTATAGGCGCGAGCCACCGTGCCCAGTAGGAAAAAATATATTCTAGTAAAACAAAAATATATTCAAATAAAGCCTTTTTTTTTTTTTTTTTTTTTGAGACAGGGTTTCACTTTGTAGTTCAGGCTGGCCCTGAGCTCACTATGGCGCCCAGGCAAGCCGCCGCGAACTCAGCAATCCTGGTCTCTGCCTGCCGAGTGCTGGGATTACAGGCGTGAACCACCACACCCGGCATTGTGGTATGCGGTGTTGATTGTTGGTGGGCGTGAGTCTCCACGCCCAGCATTATATGTGGTTACCGGGGATCGAACTCAGGAACTTGTGCTTGTGAGTCAGGCGCTGGAACCACTGAGCTAATCCTCCGGCCCAAATAAAGCCTCTTTTTAATCAGATATTAACTGAAATGTAAGAAAAATATTTTAAGATTGCTCTTTTCCTTTTAACACTTAACTTAGGGGTCAGGCACTTTTATTGCTTTGTTTATTTTTTGTCTTTATTGGTACATTGTATGTACATATCATGATCATACTCAATATTGGGAATATGTATCAGTATATGACAAGGTAAAGATGAATGTGATAGTAATAAAAGAAAAAAGTCCTGGGCACTATTTAAGGTCATAAATTGTTTATGGTTAAATTGACATAAGTAATTTCCTGAGTGATGTTTTTTGGTTCATATTTTCTATATTCACGCAAATAAGTCTTTTCTGCTGCATTTAACATGTAACCTACTCCATTTAGCCTCCTCTAGGCGGAATATATTTTCTAAATATTTTCAACTTTTTCCACATTGTAAAATCTCATATATAATTGTCATAAATTTTACTGCAACAAATTAATATTTTATAATAAAACACTACCTATTTAGGTAGTTCTAGATTTACAGCCTTTTTGCCACCAGATGATAATGGATATATTAAGGTTTGATGTGGTGATATCTATAAAATATATTTTTGAAAATTATATATCACTATTCACAATTTTTATGATTTACAAACAAACCCAAAATATATTCCAATATTCATTTTTGGAAAAACACAAATTTCCTAACAGAGACTTCTTAATTTTGCCAATCTACTTCATGATCTGTAGTTGAGAGACTACATTATATTTTATATTTACATATATTGTGTCATGTTTCTGTTAAATAAGGTCCTAAAAATAATTTTCAAGTGACCTAATTAATATTTAAATAAAGATGCTTAATGAAAAATATTTGATCATTTGCGAAATAGAAGCCCAAAAGAAATTGAAAAGACCAACACTTTTTACTAACTTAATCTACATGCTGTAAATATTTATACATAACTTCCTAGTTGCTCTAAAAAATTGGCAGAGTACTGAAAAACAAATATGAAGGCCTTGTGGTTTATTAGCGTCTAAGGGAATAAAATAAATAAAGCTGAGTAGTTGGCCAGGATGATTTTTGCTGAGATTTCAAGGACTAGCTTCTAAGGGAGCCATTGTGTGACGTGCTTGAAGCTCCTGCATGGAGTCCTTTCGGGCCTGCTGAGGAGTGGGCAAGGGAGGCTAGAGCTGTAATGGAGAACCAAGTAAATTAGAAATGCTAGAAACATGGCATGCGATCTGAGGCAGGGACCAAAGTCACACGAGTTCAAGGAGAGTCTTCATGGGCTACAACCAGGAAAGATTCACATGTGGAGATGTGCAAAGTCTTGAATATTCACATTCTGCTATAGTTTGCTTAGGATGCTGAACATGAGTTCTTAGGATTTAGTGTTTTTCTCATTGGGTCTTAGTTTTCTTTCTATCCTATTCTTCCCTTATATGCTTCTCTTGCTCCTTTGGGAGAGGAAGGCCTACTAGGAGCCTGTCCAACCATTGTATACTTTCTTTTGATTTTTGTAGAGTCACATATGTTTGATTTGAGTGACAGAAGAGACAATGGGCCTGGATTTTTGAGCAATGCTGTATTTGCTGAGACTAGAAGAGTCTTTGTTTAAAAAATGTTTATTGGTACATTGTTTATACACATCATTATCACAATCAATATTGAGAATTTTGCACCAGTATATGACATGATTTAATTCTCATTTTTCCCATTCCCCTATCCACCCCACAACCCCCTCGCCCCCTAAATACCTAAGCTTTGATTCCTTTTTTAAACTATCCTTACATTTTTCTTATCCCTCATTATTCACCCCTCCACTCCATTTCCCTTTGAGTATTTTCTATTTCATAATATTCATCATACATTCTAGAGCTCATTTACATATTCAGTTTCTCATACCAGAGAAAAGATGTGATATTTACACATCTGTGACCTATTTATTTCACTTATGAGTATGTCATGAAGTTATGTCCATTTGAGTGTAAATGACTTAAACTTAATCATTCTTTAAAGCACAGTAATACTCCATTTTATTGAAATACCACATATTCTTTATCTAGTCTCCAATTGATGGGCATTTGGGTTGTTTCTAAGATTTAGCTATTTCAAACTGAGCTGTTGTGAACATGGGTGCACATATGTCACTACAATATGATTATTATAATTATTTTGTGTGTCATAAATATACAGATTGACTGGAAAAGAAATCAGCAAGTAATCCAAACTGAATAAGTGGACTTAATAGACTCCTACAGAGTATTTTACTCTGCAAAGTCAGAATTTATATTCTTTCCAACTGCTCCTGGATTGTTCTCTAAAATAGAACACATGCTAGTTCATAAAACATTTTGAAGTAACTGCAAAGGAATTGAAGTTATCCTTTGTATACTGTGAGACCATAGTGCCTTGAAATTGGAGCTGAATAATAAAAGAAATTACAAAATCATCACAAAGACTAGGAGAGTCTTAAGAGATAGAGTTAATGCACTTTTCATTGCAAGTTTGATATAAGCCTTTGGAGGACAGGTACAATATACTATAGTTTATGTCCAGAATGCCACTCTAAGGCCCACGTGTTAAAGTTTGCTCTCTAGCCTATGATACTACCGAGAGGTGATGGATCCTGTAACAAGGTAGGATCTTCCTGTTTAAACTGTTATTTCTCAGCCCAGTTGAATAGGCCTCCTCCATGTGCTCTTGCCAAGAGAGACCATGCCACCATGGACACAAACAGCCCTGGGTGGAAACTTCTGAAAGTGTGAGGCAAAAATAAACTTTTCCTGAGGAAACACTGATTATCTTGGATAGTTCAGTGAAGGAAAACTTACGTACACACATCTGGAATTCAGAACAATTGTTTTAAATCACGGAAATTCTAATAATCAAGAAAAATATACTTTACTTTTACTTCTTTATCAAATAAAAAAAACTAGAACCTTATTGAATTTTTTTAAGCATTGGCAGGAAGTATAGGTTACTTTAATTAATGGGTTTTAGTACTTTGTTATCTCTGGCAAACAGAGGCACATTTCAGTTAAAAAAACACTTCAAAGTTGGAATTGTGGTTTTTGATGAGGCTACTAGTATTCTGTTTCTACAAAGACATCTATCTTCTTGGCTGCCGAGCTCCTACTGAAATGAAATAGACCAAAGAGCCTAATAATTTATGGGCTAGTTAGGACTGTGTGAATGACAAGGTGGAAAAGGCCTCAATAAAGTCATTTGTCAAAGGAAGACTGAATAAAGGACTGAGCCTGGTTAAATCCTCGGAAGCATCTTGATCATGTCAGAAAGAAGTGTACCTGTCCTGGGCCGGAGGGTTAGCTCAGTGGTTCCAGCACCTGCCTCGCAAGCTCAAGATCCTGAGTTCAATCCCCAGTAACCACATACAATGCTGGGCGTGGAAACTCACGCCCACCGGCAATCAATACCACATACCACAGTGCCGGGCGTGGTGGCTCACGCCTATAATCCCAGCACTCGGGAGGCAGAGGCAGGAGGATTTCTGAGATTGAGGCTTGCCTGGGCTACATAGTGAGCTCAGAGCCAGCCTGAACTACAAAGCAAGACCCTGTCTCAAAAAAAAAAAAAAAAAAAAAAGTGTACCTGTCCCAGTAGAAAATGTCTACCTCTCCTACCCTATCTACAGCAAAACTGCTGGACGACTTTAATTGAGACTGGCTTAAGGGAAACCTCATTGGTGATGGGTGTAGATGTGTCAGGCTCTTAGCAGCTTCAGTGGGTGTACTGGGCATGGATTGTTCTTCTCGGTGTTGGAACTCAAGCAGAGGTCCACAAAAGGGCCACGGCGAATCATGGCTGCTTATTGAAAAATAAGTGTGCACTCTCCCACTACCCAGCTGATTCAACCTAGACTGTGGAAGGAGCTTTTGCTGTGCAGATTTCCTCATGGTATGGATTCTTCAGCCTACCAAACAAGTGTCATTTTTCTACCATAACAGTGTGGAAATGAAAGTGTGGATTCTGTTATCAATGCAGAGGCTACTACTAGATTTGGGACTTCTGCCGACAGTGGATCTGTTTTCCTCAAAACAAAGGAGGTTGCAATGCCAGATGGCACAAATTCATACCCAGTTTTGAGCTGATTCACATTGCTTATTAGATATTTCCCTACTCAGAGCTATTTGTAGCCTCCATTGCTGTCCTTGAAATTAATCTTTGTTTTTTTTCACCTTTCTAAGTTCTTCACATTTTAATAATAATAAAAACAATAATTTTTAGCAACAGCAGTAGATGACAGCTAGTAGCTTAGAATGACAGTCATGATATTCAAGTGATATTTCATATTTCTTACCATATCCAGGGATTAGATACTGTTGGTGCTTGTTGGATTTTATATTTTATTACACAATAAATTCTTGTATATACTCTGTAATGATCAACTCGGGTGTATCACCATATCTATCATCTTAAACATGTACAATTTATCTATAATGAGGAATTCAAATATTTTCTACTTTGAAATTTATAATGCATTACATACTTGTATTGAAAACCAGAATTTATTCTACTTTAAAAATGTAATGTTTTGCTAAGAGATGGAAGGAAGAGCAGGGAAGACAGCAAAAAGGGATAAAAGAACAGAAATGGAAAACAAAACAGACCTTATGCACATAGGAAGGGGACCACAAGTCGGCTGGACCAGGGGGGGAGGGAGGTGAAGGGACAAAAACAGAGAAGATGCACTACGTCATGTGCCAACTCCACACAATCTCGTTATTTTCTCCAAACATGCTAATAAGAAATTCATAAACATAAATGTAACATTTCATCTATTGATCAGCATCTCTTCATCCTCCCTTCCTTCTACTCTCCCCCAGTCCCTGCTGATCACTCTTCAATTTTCAATGTTTATAAGATCAAATATTTAGTTTCCACATTTAAATGTTACCATACAGTGTTTTTCTTTCTGTGTCTGACTTCATTCACTTAACGTGTTTGTCCCGTGTGTCTGTCCGTAATGTCCCAAATGCCAGGCGTCCTTCTGTAAGTCCCAGCGTGTTTATGTGACACATGCGTCTGCCCAGCTGTTCACTGATGGACATGTAGGCTGATTACAGTCCCACCTGATGTGAATAATGCCGGGACAGGCATGCACACAGTGGCATCTGGCTGATGTGCTGATGTCATTTCTTTTGTGATACACCCTGTAAGCTGCATGGCCAGTTCATATAGTAGACTGATTTCAATTTCCAACTGTAATCTCCTACTCTTTTAATTTTAAATTGTTAAAGCATATACTGGTTTGCATAATGGTTGCACTAATTTGTACAAATGATGGTAATATATTTTTTTTATCTTTTTGGTAATAACACTTCGGAATGAGGTGAGTATGGTAGTATCTTATTGTGGTTAGACTTGTAGGCCCCTTATAATTAGTGATACTGAGCATAATTTTATTTCTGTTGATCATTTTCAGTCTTCGAGATGTTCTGATTTTCTTGATCTATTAACCATTATATGCGATGCAGAATTTTTTTCATGTTATAGCATTGATTAATATTTGACTTTAGTTATCTGAGCATGTGGAGTTATAGCAAAAAATCCTTGACAAGGCCAACATTCTGGTTTGCATTTGTTTTTTTTTTTTTTCAGTAGATTCAGTTTGAGTTGATATTTGTATCTAATGAGAGACAGGATTTAGAAATAATAATAATAACACTGCATCTGGATATTCAGTTTTCTTATGACTATTGAAGAGATTGTCCTTTCTTCATTGTATATCATTGGATCCTTTGATTATAAATATGTGGAATTATTCTGGGCTCTCTATACTGTTCTATTTGTTTGCCTTATTGAACACTGTTTTGCTTTCTTTAAAATTGGCTTCATCCATACTAATCATTCCTTTTATGGATACAGAAAGACAGACAATCACACACAAACACATAAGGCAACTTATTCACAAACACACACACACCTAAGTTGTTCATGTCACTGTATTTATTAAATATCGCTGCTTGCAAAAAAAAAAGACTACCTTTTCTTTACCGTTTACTAAATAATGATCACACTCATAGAAGTGTAATTTTTAATGACCTACGTGGAATTTCCGGATTCAGCGCTGACCTTTTCTGAGCATGATTTACAATTTTGTATCCTAGCAGCAAATCCAGGCCCGATCATTTGAAAGCCTGACTTGAAAGAGGATTGGTGAATCACAATTAATTCTAGTTAAATCCTACAAAAATAGTGTCCCTTTTGTACCCAGGTATTCTGGATGAAAATCTGAGTGAATATGAGATGACTTCAAAAGACAGGCAGAGTTCCTGAGGTGACATTGGGGAGATTTGCGCAAGGACAGAAAAGTCTCCTGCACCCGGGAGACTTAGATCATCACAGAGCTGGGCAGGAACTAATTGAACTTTTCCTTTCAGGAGCTCTGCAATAAACTTCTTCCAAAGGAAAATAAAATACAGCCACTCTCCCACCGAGTTCTTCATTATTAAAAGAATGTCGCAGACAACCAAATGGCTCTCCCACATAACGTCTCTGGAGCTCGTTCCTCCCTACTTTTTCAGGTAGTCTCTGAAGACAGATGAGTTGAAATTATTGCTCTTAGGTAGTATTGAAAACAAAGCTCTCACTCAAATATGCAGACACACCTGGGAACTCCTTATATATTGCCTGCTAGAAGACCCCAATGCTTGTATGTAAGAGACCCTGTGGAGTTGTTCATGTTCATAGATTTGCATTTTCTTTGAATAGAATCGGGAAGACAATTGTAAACAAAGAATTTCCAACCTACTATGTGAGCACTAGAAGATTCACTTCTTATGCTGGAATCAGATACTGTGACTGTAAAACACTGTGATTTGCCTGTTAGGGGATCTGTCAGTGACATTTGATTGTTAGGTTTACAAAAACAACAACAACAAAAAAAAGCAGAAATAATCATGAGTCACCTCAGAAATGAAACTATTTTGAGTACTTCAGGGGAATTCCTACAAGGATACTAAAGTGACACATGCATTTTTGAGATAGGCAGTTTTATCTACAACAGGACCCATGTAATTATAAAAGGAATTATAAAATGTGTCTGTAACATAAATTGAAATTACCAGTGATATCGTCTTGATCCTGGAAAACATTCAAACCTTCTTCACCTTATTGGACAGTTGTTATTAACAATGAAAGCTTTTTTAAATTTCTTATGAGAGGGGCAAATGGGACATTTCCATCCAGCTTTGACTAAATTAACACATCTAACAAATTAGAAAAGAGACTGATGAGAAATATTACATGGATTTCTAAAGCAGACCTTGATGGTATATGGTACTTTTTATCAGCAATGTCAAGGAGCTTTGTCATAGAAGAGGTCTAAACTATAAATTTGGTACTATTTGTAAATAAACATTAACCAGGAAAAATTGAAAAGGTTTGTTTCCAGCCTATGTAAACTGTATAGTTCAATAGGAAGCCAAATGACACATGTTTGGGAAAAAAATGTGAGCATCCCAAACTGTGTTAAACCAAGAAAAGAATATCTGAAGAGAAAATTCTCCTTGAGTATCTCATGGTTTCTATCATTCTATGTATTCTGGACAAAGAAAATTGACAGGCTGTAATAAAGACCAAGGAACCACTCCTTGAAGCCATTTGCTAGTATTTCAGACTTGCTCCTATAATCCCCAGGAGGATTTGTGCATGTAACAAAATTAGGGATAACATTTTCATATATTTCCCCAGGAAAGACTAACAAATGGGCTAGCTGTTGATGTGAATCGAATGTACCAGTACACTCCAGGTACAGAAGTGTTGCTGTGCCTATGCTGTTCTGTTAGAAAGTGGTGCGAGGGGAACTAATGTGAAATATTTTCCTGTATTGTTGAGTTTTATGATAAATGCCTGTTTTGAATCAGAGCTGTGTATGAAAGAGCATGCTATTTATTATTCATCATGGCCTACAAGTAACAATAATATGTATGGAGAGGTATGTTAACCGATGTTTGCATGTGCATGTATGTATACGTGTGTGTGGACAGAATAAACCATCTCCAATTTTGAAAGCATATATATGTGAGTTTGTATTTATGAATACGAATTAAAGTCTGTCTGATGGCAGTACATACTTTTAGCATTAGGTTTCATGAAATTATATTCTAAAAATAAGCAATAGATATAAAACTTCATCAGATAAATATACTATATTCTTTGAAAATATTCTGTATTAAATAACAAAGACACTATCATCAGGGTGTGTCTGTGTCATTTGTCTGTCATTCATAAGCCTCAATTTTTCAATTTGGCTTATTATAGACTGAAAAGTATTCTGTAAAAATTAGAAACATGAGTTATATACAAAGAAAATTAAACCAATAATCCCATATTGAGCCAAAGTCAGTACATTTCATAAAATACAATGTTTTCACATTTAAACTTATATTTCTTGATTTTAATGTGCTTTTAGCTGTATTGACCTGGACAATTTTTGCAAAAATTGAGTGTATAAGTATTTATGTTCTTGATTTAACTGATTATGATTATAGCTTTAAGAAGTTATTTCATATGCAATTACCTTTTAGATCTTTCTCAATTATATCACTCATAACCACTACTCAAGGTCAAGTGATCATTATGGGATTTTTTTGTTTCTTTTAACTTTAACTCATTAAGAAGAAGGAAATAAAGATAAAGGTTACTGACTTTCAAGAATCTATTATCCTTATGCACAAAAACTTTTCTGTATGTCATAATTATTTATGATTTCTAGAAAAATATTTTTGGCATAAATTAACACAATGAGAAAGCTATTGAACTAAGTCATATTTATTCAAGGATTCTCATTATTTTATCTACAAACTTGATTATCATCATAAAAATCAGTTGCTACGTTCAATTTTTCAAGAATAATTTAAATAGCTACTTCAGGCATTAATTTTAGAATGTTTTAAACAGACAAATAAGCAACTATCATTTAAAATAGCAGTCTAAATCTCTGATATTTAATCTAGAGAAATAAAAACATAGTTAACACAAAATTATGCAAGAATGTTCATATAAACTCATAAACAGGAAATTGCAATCTATCTTGATATCTTTTAAAACAATATGTGGATATTCTATTTCTTGAAATATCCTCAGAAACAATAAATGTCTATAGTTTGATTTAAACACAGCACAGATGACTCTAATAACTACTTGCCTGAATGAAAAAAAAATTGATTCCAGAAAGCTATATCTAGTATAAGTCTTACATTATGTTTGAAGTTGTGGAATAAATAAGCACCTAGGAAATTAACTCAAGAGTTTTAGAAAAGAGTAATATTTTTAAGGAAGTTACCAAACCAACCCATGCTTATGTAAACCTGAAGTACGATTGATACTGTGTGTGTCGCTTCTGAGAGATAGATTTCCACACAGAGATTCTTATGTGTGGAAAGCAAATAATTATAAATATATACCCAATGGTAAAAGGAAAAGTAACTGTATTTATTTAACTTATTGGGAAAGGTATACTCAGAGCATGAAAGTTCATGCCAATGAAAATGAATGGGTGGCAGTAACTGGAAGAGTCATGTCAGTACAGGGGAGAATAAGAAGAAATATGAGTCAGTCTTTAGAATTTAAAACATGTTCACCCTTCATCGTATGCCTCTCACTGAATCTCTCTGGACATGATTGACAGAAATGATTGACAGGCCCTGATCAAACTCAGGGGGATCTGGTATGATGACTTTCCCAGAATTCACTCTGTTTTAATTACATGCATGCCTTGTGATCCCTGTGCATGAACTTTTAATGAAGTCCAAGTAGGGAAAAGGTTGCTGGAGGTCAAGCTATGGGATCTAACAGGACTCTGCGTTTCCTTGGAGCTTTAGGAGTTTCCGGGCTCTTCGTTAGTTGTACTTCGGCTTCTCCTAGGACCATGGAAGCAGCAGTAGCCCTGAGATATTGCCTAACTTCAGATGGATGGTTGCTAAGCCCCAGATGTGCTACAGTGTACTCTTAATATTATGTATACTTTTTAATGATAGCAGAAGAGATTTCAACATTAAAACAATATTAATATATTTATTTTCACATATTTTCTATACTATAGTAACTATAACTACAATTACCATATTTGTTAAATTAATGTTTATTTCCTACAAAATAAAAATATCAATTTTTATCAAAAATAAAATATCAGGGTCGGAGATTTAGCAGGTGCAAGGTCCTGAGTTCGATCCCAGTAACCACATAGAATGCTGGGTGTGGATACTCACGCCCACCAGCCATCAATACCACATACCACAGTGCCGGGTGTGGTGGCTCACGCCAGTAATCCAAGCACTTGGGAGGCAGAGGCAGGAGGATTGCTGAGTTTGAGGCTTGCCTGGGCTACATAGTGAGCTCAGAGCCAGCCTGAACTACAAAGCGAGACCCTGCCTCAATAAATAAATAGATAAATAAATAAATAAATAAATAAATACATTTATCAATCAGGATCAGAAATATTCTCAATTATCATTTGAAAATTAAATTATCTTTCTTTACTATTTCTGTCCTTTCTATTATTTAATTTCATAAAAAAGAGTTTCCCTGAGTCTTTCCATAGGACAGATAGGAAACAAGCTTGCTCTTTTCAGTTACACAGTTACCTATTGAGCTTGAAATCAGTAGGAACATCCCAAATTATTATGCCTGACTGTCAGTGGAATTCCATTATAGATAGCCTTTCATGATGATAAGAAATTAACAGGTTTAGGAAGTCCCAAAATAACAATATCTCTTCTAATTTAATTTAGCAGTGTCAGCTTTTTTATCTCAAATGGATAATTCTGAATTTAAATTATTATTGAATGGGTAATATGTTTGAAGATTTAACAGGTATATTTTTATCGCTTCCCAATATTGTTGTAAACATAGTGAATGAAAAGATGCATTCCTTTCACTGTGTAGTAAACTAGAATGAAAGCGGATTAGAGATCCAAATATTCAAACAGAAACTCTAAACATGGGCAACACAAGTTACGTAGATCTCTTGGAGATATTGGCTTAGGGAAAGATTTTATGAAAAAAAACACCTGTATAGTAGAAGAAATCAACAAATGGAATCTCATCATATTAAAAAAGCTTCTGTGCAGACCACTGGTAGAGAAAAGACAATCAACAGTGTGGAAAAAAATCTGTGCCAGAATTTCTCACACAAAGGACTACCACTATAATATATAAAGAGCTTAAAAAAATTAGTCCCCCACAAATTTAAGGACCCAATTCAAAAATAAACATCTGAAGTGAACAGACACTTTTCAGAGGAAGATGAAAAGCAGCTAAGAAGTATATCAAGAAATGCTCAGTGTCACTGGTCATTTGAGAGATGCAGATGTTGAGAAAAAGGAACTCTTCTCCATTCTTGGTGGGAATGTAGTTCGGTACAATAACTATGGAGATCAGTATGGAGATTCCTCAAAAAACTAGGATTAGAGGTCCCACTCGACCCTGCTATTGCCCTGCTGGGGATATACACAAAATAATTGCAAGATTCATATCACTGCAACATATGCACGTCCATGTTTTTAGCAGCTCAATTCTTGACAGCTAAATTTTGGAAACAACCCAAATGTCCATCAAGTCTACACTGGATAAAGATGTTGTTGTTGTTGTTGATGTTGTTTTGTTGGTTTTAAATAAAATGGAGTATTACTCCACTATAAAGAATGATGTGTTTGAGTCATTTGTACTCTAATGGACATACCTTAAGGACATACTCATAAGTGAAATAGATCACAGATGTGTAAATATTGTATCATTTCTCTGATATGAGAAACTGAAGATGTAAAGGAGTCCTAGAATCCATGATAGATATTGTGAAATAGTAAATATTCAAAGGGAAATTGGGCTTAGGTGTAAGTAATGAGGGGAAATAAAAAATTTGATAGTTACAAAAAGGTAACAAAGCTCGTACATATAGGGGCAGGGGACCATAGGGTGAGTAGGGGAAGGGGAAAAATGAACATTAAGTCATGTCCTGTACTGGTACAAGTTCTCAATGTTGAGAATAATCACAATGTGCATACATAATGTACAACAAAGATTGAAATTAAAAAAAAATTCTAAAGAAGATTGTAACAACTGCTTTATTGCTGAGTGACAAGTACTCATTAAGACTTGAGGGGGTTCAGTGTGCAGCAACACTCACTGCCATTGGGACTTATTAAGAGAGTCCAAGAAGTAAAAGGTAAATATTTGACATTTTTCCTGTTAGGAAGTGAGATACTTTATCCCTCTCTTTGAATCTGCAGAAGCATTTAACTTGCCTTTGGCCAAGGACATGGCCAAAGTGACTCTGCTCAAGCTCCGTTGCCAGAAGACAAAGTTAACAGCTTTCACTACACTATCCTTGGAACACAGTTCTAACTGTCAAACAGCTTAACTGACATGGAAAGGCCAGTAGAACAAGAGTCTCCGGTTAATGGCCCAAACTCAGCTCTGAGCCAGTAACAAGCATCATCCTCCAGCCATGTGCAGACTCCTCTTGAATATTTTAATCTGAGCTTCCAGATGACCGTGGCCTCATTAGGTATCACCTGGAGCAGAACAATTGCCCCATTGTAGGCCCAATTAACCAGCAGATTCATTTGTAAATAATAAATAACTTGTAGTCTATTACATGTTAAGGCAGACAGCAAAGAGATATTGAGAGCTACATAAATATAAAATAGTATGACCATCAAAATGGAATAAAATGAAAGTCTTAAAAAAGATTAGAAAGGACTCCTTCTGATCATTAGTAACCTAGATTGTAAGGAACTTTTCTCAGAATAAAACCACAAATAAGCACCAGAAGAAACAAAGGAAGAATAAGATTTAGGAAATACTGGAAGGAGAAGGAAGACAGACAAAACTTGATGACAAGAGATAGAACAACCAGGACAAAGATAAGGTTGAAACATGGTCCGCAGCACCCCTAGCACATCCACACATACACGGTAAGGCTAACAAAGTATCCAATATTCTCTGTAGATCTTCATAGCAAATTTCTGATGTCAATAAAAACTGTTATGGCTTAAATTTAAATTGCTTCCCACATCTTGTGTGTTCAGAGGTGGGGGTGTTGGTAGATTATTAGAGCACGGGGTTGGCATACACATCTATGGATTAATGTGTTAATGAGTTTGTAGTTGAATGTGTCATTAGAAGCTGAGTCTGGAGATGGAAATCGTCAGATTAGTGGGAATGTGGCTTGGAAGGATACATTCTTTCCAAACCTTTTCCCTGTATTTTCTGCTCCCTGGACACCATGAGTTAAACAGCTTTACTGCTCTTTGTCTTTTCATCATTCTGCTGTGTCTTCGAATCGGTCTATATAAACAGATACTCCTGAAACAACAACCCAAATAAAATTCTTTGATATTAAGTGAAGAATATGAAGTATTGTGTACCAGGGATGAGAAGTCAACTAATACATAAAACTGACACCAGGAGCAATGTTATTTCTCTTAGTGTTTCTGATGCTACAATGGCTCTTAGTTTTTGGAGATTGTGGGAGACTTTGAAAGCTTTGGAGATGTGGAATTCTAAAGAACGTTATAAGCTGAGTTTGATGAGGAATTCTCATCAAAGTTCAGAAGGCCACAACGCTGATAGGAATGCAGATAGTAGAGGCAAGCCCATGAGGTTTCAGCGTGAATGAGGATCCTACTGGAAGCTGGGCTAGAGACCATGTGTGTTGCATTCTGGAAAAATATCTTTTACATTTCAACTGTCTCTTATGATTTTATGTAAGGCCGAATTTCACAATGACAAATTAATAAATATGGCACCCAATACTTAGGTTTGGTGGGGTTGCTGTGGGCTGTTTTCTGTCAGAGTTATAGAGTCAGGAGTAAAAAAAAAAAAAATAAAGCACAAAATACAGAAATATTGCTGTGTCCATAAAGGACTCACTTGGAGAGTTAGGGCCAAGGAAAGTGTGTTTGTTTGTTTTTAAAGATTAATGCCATTATAAAGAAGCCAAATATGTTAAATGGAGACAGTAGGGAATATTACTGGAAGCATCACAGAAAACACTTAGATATACACATCTCTGCCTCACCCATTCAAGGGTATATAATTTTCTTTTGCAAAGCTTCCATCTATAAAGACAGCCCTTAGGCACATGCATATTTTGGGGCATCTATAAATGTATCCCCATGTTCAGCAATTCAGACATTCAAAGACCAAACACAGCTGTGTACCTACAGGGTTTGTGGTAGAACTCTATATCATCCACATGGTGCTGGTTTTTCAGGCATGATGACATACAAGCTACAAAAGTAGGTTGGAAAACAGTGTCACTTAAAGCACAGTTGTACTGTCATTGTAATAAGGAAAATTTTAAAACACATGGGACATGATAAAACTTTTAATATATTAATATTTATTGAAAAACACAAGTAAAGAAACACAGGGACAATTTTTCCTAGTTCTAAAATGTGTACGTTTAGGTCCAACGAACTCTGAATTTAGCCTATGCTCTATCAAATATAAAGAAATTCCAGAATGAATGATAGGAAATGACCAAATCACAGAGATTAAGAAGAAATTCATACAAGCATACAGGAAATCTAAGAAGAAATATCATTTTAAAGAATTTGTAAGATTTGGGCTGGAGATTTCGTTCAGTGGATCCTGCACCTGCCTTGAAAGCACAAGGTCCTGAGTTTAATTACTGGTAATCACGTAAAACAATGCTGGGCATTGTGACTCGGCCCACCAGCAATCAATATCACATACCACAGTGCCGGGTGTGGTGTCTCAAGCCTGTAATCCCAGCACTCGGGAGGCAGAGACAGGAGGATAGCTGAGTTCAAGGCTTGGCTGGGCTACATAGTGAGCTCAGGCCCAGACTGGACTGAAAAGTGAGACCCTGCCCCCCCCAAAAAAAAGAAAAAAAAATGTAAGATTCACTGCAACAATTCTGTACATTTTCCAACTCGTTGGTATTATATATCAACAAAGAAGCTGAAAATGCTTGACTCTGAAAAGGGATATCAAATGAGAAAAGGTGTTTTTTCTTTTTCTTTTCTTTTTTTCTTTAAAGTATAGTTGGATCGGTGGGCTATTCCCAGCATTACTTTTCTAATACTGAAATGAGAAAACAAAATTTCTAAAGTAACAGAAACTGACTGTTTGCAAAGCTTTATCTCTGGCAGTGCACACTCCTGACTTCTCAGCTATGTGGACATTACCTTAGTTATACGAACACAGCGATAACAGTACCTACTTCACAGGATCTGATATTCTTGTGAGTTAAAATCTAAGCCATTAGGGTGTGCCTTCAATGTGACTAATTTCTTGATGTTAAATATGAAATAATTGTTGATAATATTCACAGTTATGTTTAATGTTCTATTATTAAGTTTGGAATAAAGTTAAAAACCTTGAAATTTTCAGTTATATTTCATCTGTCCCTCTAAAAGTTTTCGTTGTCTTCAGGTAAATTCCTCATTATTTCAAAGGCATTTTATCTTTTTCTCTAACATAACATAATATTAGCAGTGAAAATAAGACAGTTAAGACTTACTGAAGAGGCAGGCACCAGAACCATTGAGCAAAATCTCTGGCCCTAGACTTACTGAAGAGTAAACACAAAAGTGAGGATCAGCAGCCTTTGGCTGTGGTATAAGAATAAGTAAGAATATAATTGATCTGCAATTTTAACTGTAGACATATAAGCTCTATCAGAGCACTACTGCTAACAAGCTTACAAGTATAAGTGGACATGAAAAGATCAACAGATTTTGGCTCTGGAATATGAAGACTGAAAGAATGTGGAAACTGGGTCGTTTGGAGGGTTCATTCATTTTATTTATTGTTTTGATCCTGTAAATTAAAAACTGTAAAATCCAACAATATTCAAATAAAGGAAAACCATGAGGGAAAAAGTCAGTTTTTTTCTAAAAAGAATCACATTAAAATTAATTAGAGCTACTGAATATGATCTTTACATTCCTAGAAAATTGGTAAAGTCACAATTATAAAGTTCAGCAACACTGACAAAATTCTATAATTAATTAATACAGCAGTAATTAAGCTACTGTACTGTAAATGTGAATCTATAGCAAGAAGATGGGTGGCATATGAACCTAAGGAGATAGCTTTTGGGCATTATTCCTAAGCAGAAAGAAACACTTTAATGTAGAAATTATAAATTTACCAAAGGAGGAAGTGTGAATGGGAGCTGAAAGTGAGACGTGGGTCATGACTTTAGAAAAGAGAAATGATTCAATTAATCACTATAGCGCCAAAAGGCTAATTATGTACCCTGCCATAATTACTACAGTCAAAGCAAAATAAAATATATATTACAATTTTCTGCAGGGAAATACAAAGCCCACTGTCCAGTTTATAATATTAAGAGAAATATACTTAACATTGGTTTAGATTCAGGGTGAAAGTGTTTTATAAGAAAATTGCTGTTTATAGGAATCCCCTTTTCTACTAAAGCCAGGAATTTTTCAGAATCATTTTATTAACTATTATAATGTCCTATATCTAGGTTACCTGCACTACACATTTAAAATAAATGTTTCAGCATTTCACAAAGAATATTTCTTCTTTATTTGAGACAGGGTCTCGCTTTGTAGTTCAGGCTGGCCCTGAGCTCACTATGTAGCCGAGGCAAGCCGCCGGGAACTCAGCAATCCTCCTGTCTCTGCCTCCCGAGTGCTGGGATTACAGGCGTGAGCCACCATGCCCGGCACTGTGGTATGTGGTATTGATGGCTGGTGGGCGTGAGTCTCCATGCCCAGCATTGTATGTGGTTACTGGGATGGAACTCAGGACCTTGCGCTTGCGAGGCAGGCGCCGAAACCACTGAGCTAACCTGCCGGTCCTCACAAAGAATATATCTATGATTTCTAGTAGATTTTTTTGTAATCTTTTAATTGCTGTTATTCTGTGTAGTGGTGATCAGCTGAATTGATCCTTAGATATTTCTCACATCTAGGGCCAAAGATTTAGCTCGGTGGTTCCAGCACCTGCCTAGCAAGCTCAAGGTCCCTGGTTCAGTCCCCAGTAAGCACATACCACAGTACCAGGCGTGGTGACTCCCACCCACCAGCAATCAGTACCACACACCACAATGACAGGCATGGTAGCTCACACCTGTAATCCCAGCACTCCGGAGGCAGAGGCGGGAGGACTGCTGAGTTCGAGGTTTACCTGGGCTACATAGTGAGCTCAGGGTCAGCCTGAACAACAAAGCAAGACCCTGTCTCATAGAAAACAAAAATCGGGATTTTTCTTTCATGTTGTAACACTTTCTGTACACTCTCAGAAATACAGAAAAATACATACACTCCAAGTATTATTGTAGAGATTAGAGGCAAATTATTACAAGACACTTAGCAAAATGCCTGGGTAAGATGAAGTGCCTAAGACCGGTTTGATTCTTATAGAGTTTGTTTGCATTTCTGTGAAGACACTCTTCCACCTCGAAAATCATATTCATTGCCGTTTTGAAGCAAATTTAATAATATATGCATATGATGAAAGAATCCACTTTAACAGCTGTCTTCATTTTAAGCACAACTTATTGTGGAAGATCATGAATAATATTGCTAGTCAGAAAGCAGTATGATAATGCTGTTGTACATATGCCATAGCACCAGAATGCTATTATGTATTCAGCGTTAGGAAGACAGCTGTGGGGACTGCTGAAAAATTTTCCTTCAAGTTAGTGTTTCCATTTAAGGCAAGTCAATTATTCCCAAGATTTACGTGTCTTTAAAATATAATTTCTGAGGAAGCATCTATTATTTTGAATGCCTAGCCAACATGTTTTATATTCTTTTACTGTTTATTTAAAAAAAAAACTTTTGTGGTCTACTATTATATACCTAAAAATAAGTGACATTCATTTGATAAAAATATTAAAAATTTCATAGCAATGAATCTCAAAGTTGGAAATAGGTCTGTTATGAATAATATTGATTCAGTCTCAAACTTGTTCATTTCAGTTGTATTCATACATTCTTCCTAACTGCCTTTATTTCAAAAAAATAGTTCCTATTGGACTTTCAATTCAGAAACATTTCATTGCTCTCCATGTATAATATTCATTTTCTTGCAGTAACAACCTAGAGGTTTCATATATTTTTATTTTATTAGTTTCATGTTCTTAGTGACAAATTTTGATTTGACTTCCAACTATTATTAGCATTATTCATTATTTGCATATGGAAACATACCCCTTCCACTGTACAGATGCTAAGTTCTTTTCTCAATAGGTTTCTGAATATCATAAAGTACTGTCTATGAAACAAAGCAGCACAGGTAAAGACAAACATGTATTAAAATATGTATTAAAGTAAGTATGTAAAATAAGTATTAAAATGTATTAAAATATGTATTAAAATACATATTTTAGGTGTATGTTTTTTTCTACTTCATTTATTGCCTTCTAAAGGTTGCCAGTACAAAGGTGAATAGAAGTGTAGAAAGCCAATACCATCTCTTAAAATTTTGGTGGGAACGTGGTATACTATTCACCATGGTGTTGTTAATCAGACTAGAAAGATTTTTTTCCTATCCAATTTTATGTATTTGATTTCTAAAGGTTTTTAGGTGTGTTTATTATAACATTAACTTTTTTTTATCATTGCAAGAGAATAATGTGAAATCTTTTCGCAAAACTATAGAAGAAGAATACCGTAGTGTCAACCATAGGCAGGAGTTGGGACAGCAGATTTCCAGAGTGGGCTCATCTTCTCTTAGTGAATCTTTGTGTCTACTGCACAATAGGTCTCCAATTCCTCCCCTTCTAACACCTGACAGCAACTCTTCTGTCCTCTGCCTCTGTGACTTTGGCTGTTTTAGATACTTCAATAAATGACCAAATATTATAATTTTCCTTTTGTTAGTAATGTATTTCAATTAGCACAATACTTTCAAGATTTATCTACATTTTTGGCATATTATAGGAGCAATTTCCTTCTCTTAAAATGATGAATACTATTCCATGGTATATACATACCAGTGTTTAAAAATAAAAAATCCACTTACCAGTAAAGTGGCCGTTTCTATATCTTGACTGTTATGTTTAATGTTGCAATGAGAGTGGAGATTTTCTACTCAAGATCATGATTTCAATCATCCTCTGAAAATACCCTGAGATACAGGATTGCCTGATTGCATGGTAGTTCTCTTTTAATTGTTTAAGAGCCTCTACAAGCTTTACCATAAATGCTGTTCTGTTTTAAATGCCCACCAATATTATGTAAATGTTTTAATTTTCTCCAAACGTTCACCAACACTTTTTTATTTTCTCTATATAAATGTATATAAACCCCAGGCTAATAGCTCTGAAGAAGTCTCTTATTGTAGTTTTTTTTTCTTTTAAATTTTATCTTTATTGGTACATTGTATATACTCATTTTATCATGATCACATTCAATATTGGGAATTTGTACCAGTATATGACACAAATTAATTTTCATTTTTTCTCATTCCCCTAACCACCCCACAAACTCCCACTCCTAAATATATCCTTTCTTTCCCTTTTTTATTGCCATCACGTTTTTTTCTTTGTCCCTCATTACTCCCTCCTCTACCACATTTCCCTTTGAATATTTTCCATTTCACAGTTGAATCCCCCTGATCACGAGGGAGGTTGAACACTTTTTTTTTCAAACAGCTGTTCACCATTTGTATATTTTCTCTGAAAAAAAAAAAGTCTGTTCAAGACCTTTGTTCAATTTTTAAATTGGGGCACTTGTTTTCAGTGTTCTTTTTTATTCAGTTACAGACATCTGTTATGTTTTACACATTCCAATTCTATCATATATGTGATTTGCAGCTGTTTTTTTTCTAATCAAATTTGTCTTGTCACATTGTGAACTTTTTGGTTTGCTGAGCTCTGTTGGTTTATTTGTGCTCTATGTATTTGTTTTTCTTTTGTTGAATATACTTTTGGGTTATATTCAAAAAACCATTGCCAGTACCTGTGTCAAGAAAGTTTTTCCTCTATGTTTTTCTAGGGAATTTTATATTGTAAAGTGTTGCAGCAATGCCTTAAATTCATTCTGAATAGATTTTGGACTATGGTGTAACATAAGAATATTTTATGCTTGCCAGGAGTGGTGGCTCACGCCTGTAATCCCAGCACTCGGGAGGCAGAGACAGGAGGATTGCTGAGTTCCAGGCTTGCCTGGGCTACATAGTGAGCTCAGGGCCAGCCTGAACTACAAAGCAAGACCCTGTCTCAAAAAAAAAATTATGCTTGAGACTCTTTTTCCACTGAGTACTCATGACTCCATGTTGAAGATACATTAACTGTATATATCTAATTTTTCAATGAATTCTTCCATATTTCAATATTCTGTATGTTTCCCTTTTATTTATTATCACAGCATGAAAATTATTGAAGATTCTTAATGACACATTTTGAAATTGCCGAATATAATGGCACTGGTTTTGTTCTCTTTACAGTTCATATGGATTAATCATATTTCTTCATGATTTCATAAAAATTTAAGATTTATTTTTCTATTTCTACAAAATCACATTGAATCATTGATATTTCTTTGAATGTGTATATTACTTAGGAAAACTTAGAGATTAAAACAGTATTGACTTCCACATGGTAAACTCAAAATATCCTCCAGAACATGCATTTTTATTTTCTTTCATCTGTTTTTTAATGTTTTAATTGAATTCTTTATTGGCACATTTTATATACACATCATGATCACACTTCGTATTGAGGATATGTACCGGTATATGACACCGGTTCATTCTCATTTTTTCCCATTCCATTACAAACCCCACTAACACCCCCACCCCAGCTTTCTGGGAACAAATCATTTTCCTTAGTTAAGTTTATTCCTAAATTTTGGACTCTTATTATTCTATTATGAATTGAGTTGTTTTTCTTAATTTATTTTCTTGATAGGTCCATATTAGTTAGTATAAACCCATGTTTAATTTGCCCTTTTCAATTTTACTGAATTTGTTGGTTTTAAGACTCAAATGGATGAATGAAGAAACAAAATCTACAAATTTTGAAAAGGGAAATTTAAAGTTACGTATACTTCCAAAGATGTCTGCTTTGATGTAGCAATCATATACACTCCATAAAATAACTGGAACCAGACCAATTTATTAGGTTTTGGTATGATGTCCTTAGCTGGTAACAAAATGTCTAGCTGTAATAAAAAACTCTCTACCTTGACAGATCAAAAATGATTACCTTATTGTCCAGTGAAATATCTTACCTTACTCTTCCTAGTACTTTTCTTTATTCAACAGTTCATTTTTATTGATGTGTTAAAATTTCCCCTTAAAGAAGTCACTGTTTGTATTTAGCCTGAAGCTCAGGGTTTGCCCTGTGCAGAACATTTCCGATTTGGCAAGTAGCTCCCTCTTTCCCGGAACTGTCCTCGGTGTCCAGTCATTTTTGATCCCTTGAACTCCAAGGCATCTTCCCAGGCCTCGCAACAGCTTGCTCTCTTTAATTTCCCTGTCTGTGCACTGTAATCCTACCAGTGCCTCCAGAGAAAGAGAATTTGCTAGCATTGATTATCCCTTTCAATGATCTTAGTACACAAGTAGCTTTCTCTCAATGTGTGAAGAGGCTATTTCATATATCTGGTGCAGTTTTATTCCCATATTTGTTGTAAACAGTGGGAAGAAAGAGGCTAGCATTGATTAACTTTTGGGGATTGAAAGACATGTGTTTTCTGTACTCAAACTGTATTCCAAGATTCTTTTACTGTCATTCAGTAGTACAAAAGAACTCTTACACAATATCAATGCTGCAACAAATATAAAATGAAAAGTATAAATTATTGATAATCTGTAGTCTTAGAGATGGCTTTTTATTTGTTTTTTTTTCATATTTCCTGAAGAATGATTGTTACATACATTTTAATTTTCACTGCTAGAGATACAATAGGTTTTGAATATGAGAAATAATACTCTTTAAATTTTGACCAGATTAGGGAAAATACTCAAGATCAATGAACTTGAACAAGTTAAAAAATAACTTGTAAAAACCTGAAGAATAAATGTTTCTTGTTTAAATAACATAAAACAAATATCCTTATTTATGTACACAAATGTTGGTATACATAAAATATTCCCACTCATTGATATCTTCTCCAAAAATTATAAAAGTCCTAGATCTCAGCATAATTATTGTCATCTTCCTATTTGACTAGTAAAGTTAGTAAACAGGTTATGATTCTAGGAACACATTTTATTGTCAATCTGGAATATTTCTCCAATTTCACTGGTTTTAAAAAACAAAGCCATCTTCATTTCTTTTCACCAGGCTGAAAACTTTATGACTTTTTGTAATATTAAATTCTAATAATATTAGAGGTGAATAGAACAGGTATTTTGATTTTAAACTAATCTATAAAATTAGTGACTAGTAAATGAAACTATAAGCATTTTTTAAATTTAAACTATTTAAACTATAAAACATAAAATTCAATAAGTCATTTCATGATTATACTCAGTTAATGATCTTCATTATTCAAATACTTAATAGAATTAATTTTTTTGAGATTTATTTTTATTTAAAACAAAATGTAAATTTATTTAAAACAAAACAAAGTCCTGTAGAACACAAGATTTACAGGTAGGAGTCTCCAAATCCCCATTATATTCCAAGGAGCATGTAGATGTTTTCTAGGAGTTGATATCAGATACCTGTGTAGAGATTTTACTTCTGCACCAAGTGTTATTTAAGAGAAACTCATAGATAAGGAAGTAAATAATGAAAGATCTTGTAAGTAAATAGCCTTGTAGAGTAAAATATTTCTTTCTATGTTAAGAACTTGATAGAAAAATAAAAGTGAATTTTTTAAAATTTTAAAGCAACTTAAAAGGTTGAAATGAAAAAAATAGTCCGACAATCAAACTAAAAACCTCTCTTCATGATGGTAAAAAGAAAGGAAACAAGCCTTATGCATATATGGTGTAAGGCGGTTGTAGAGTGGGCAGGGGAATGGGAAAAATGAGAACTGAGTCATGTTATATACTGGTACAAATTCTTAATGTTGGGTTGGTGATTTAGCTCAGTGGTTTTGGCGCCTGCCTAGCAAGCACCAGGTCCCTGGTTCGATCCTCAGTAACCACATATAACAAGACCAGGTATGGTGACTCATGCCCACCAGCAATCAGAATCACATACCACAGCATTGGGTGTGATGGCTCATACCTATTTTCCCACCACTGGGGAGGCAGAGGCAGGAGGATTGCTGAGTTAGAGATTTGCCTGGGCTACACAGTGAGCTCAGGGCAAGCATGATCTACAAAAGCGAGACCCTGCCTCAAAAAAAATTCTTTATGTTGAATATGATCATGATGTGTATATAAAAATATACCAATAAAGACTAAAATCTTAAAAAAAACTCCTTGACTTTCATGCCATTTAGTTTTGTAGATAAAATTATGCTATATTTTATGTAAACAACTCTTGTCAAAATCCTGTTACTATTATTTAAAACAATAGATAATTAGGAAGATAGTCTAATTTGGTATCATTAAAGTTTTTTTAAGAATCTGTGCTTTGGGCCAGAGATTTAACTCAGTGGTTCCAGCACCTGCCTCGCAAGCGCAAGGTCCTGAGTTCGATCCTGGTACACATACAACAATGCTGAGCGTGGTGACTCACACCCACCAGCAATCAATACCACATACCACAGTGCTGGATGTGGTGGCTCACTCCTGTAATCCCAGCACTTGGGAGGCAGAGGCAGGAGGATAGCTGAGTTCGAGGCTTGCCTGGGCTCCATAGTGAGCTCAGGGCCAGACTGAACTACAAAGCGAGACCCTGTCACAAAACCAAACAAAAAAAAAATGAAAAAACAAACAAAAAAAAAGAATTTGTATTTTAAGATTGTGTTGGTCACATTCTTAATATTGACTTCTGAATTTCACAGAACTTAAATCATGATATTGACGTGTCTGTCAATTGCATTTTCAAAGTCATTTCATTCTACAAACAGTTTTCTAATTTAGAAAGGATAAAAGCCCAAAATGCCTGAGATCTCATAATAAATTCTAGGAGTGTACCATCTTTAAACAGAAAAATGTCATCATCTCTCCTACCCTTTCAAGCAGCATTATATGAGAGCTATCAGTAAACTGAGACTTTATAAAGAGTGTTCAACTGTGTGGATCAAATTTATATTTAAAGCATATACACTAATCTTTTATTCAGTAATGACAAAATAAAACACCTGTCCTAGTTATTAAGCTACTCATACTTGTGCATGTGTATGGTGACATCATAATTTAAGCAGTGCTTTAAATTGGAAAATTGTTTTCATCAAAATTTTAGTCTGAGGTCATTAATTCATAAACTCATTTAAAATATAATTATGGATATTAATATCTCTTTTAGTAGTGTTGTAAAAACTTGTAAAACTTCATTAAATCTTACCCACACATTTGTATATTTATAACATATGAACTGAGAAGGCATTATTTTCAACAGAACATAGGTAAAGAAGAAGAATTATCTTGTTTTTTGTATGATTTGAAATACTAAGTGACATAATGTTCTAAAATTTAGGCAACAGACTGAACATCTATAAAGTTTCCAGGTCTTTGTAGGGTTTAGATTGTTATCAAAACATATATCCAGGATTGATTCTTCATTATAGTCATGAATTCTCCCTCCTCCATATTTTTACTACAACCCATGATTTCAGGTACATGGATGGTTATGTTTCTGATCTTTCAACTGTGTTTGTTGGTGTATAGTAATGTCTAACAGTGTTTGATAGCAAATAAAGACATATTAAATTCAGTTCAGTAAACATGATATTATTACTGAGAATCAGACAAAACGGAAAACATATTTTTTAATTGAATTCTTTATTGGTACAATTTGTATACATCTCACAATCATGTATAACATTGGGGAATTTGTACCAGTATATGACACAAGTTAATTCTCATTTTTACCCATATCCCTACCCACCCACCCCTCCCCACCCCCTTTATACATACTCTTTTATTTTCTTTCTGTATCATATTTATTCCTTCCCCTCATTACATTCCCACACCAAATTTCCTAAGGAAATTTCCCACTCTATGAAAGCTGTCATACTTTCTAGAGCTCATTTGCATCTACAGGTGTTCATGCCAAAGAGAAGATCCGGAATTTGCCTATTTGTGATCTATTGATTTCACTTATTAGTATATCCTCCAGGTGTCTCCATTTGCACCTAAATGATCAATCCTGTCATTCTTTATGGCAGGGTATTACTCCATTTTATAAAAAAAAAACGCATGGAATTATTACTGAGAATCAGACAAAATGGAAAAAATTATTTTTAAGAAAAAATAAAAATACCAACAACGAATGTTTCATAGTAGAACAAGAAGCTTTAACTGACTGATACAGAGATATATAAAGGTAAATAAAAAGTTATATGAGAAGAGACAGTATTTTAGAAACCTTTCTAGAAACTGACTTAAGGAAAATGAGAAGCAACTTTTTACCCATCCCTACCCCAAGTCTGCCTTCTGAGCTCCAAAGAGCATGCCAATATCAACCATTTCTCAACACTTTCCAAACTTTCACTTTGCAGACTCTTGTTCTTTGTCATGTAGACATACATCTCTCTGTATGTTGTCGGCTATTTTATGTGTTATCTACTTTATCTGAATCTGTTCAGTCTCAACATCTTTAAGATATTCTCTAGTTTTTGAGGAGACATATTTTACTTTATTCTTTTTTTTTTTTTTTGAGACAGGGTCTCGCTTTGTAGTTCAGGCTGTCACTGAGCTCACTATGCAGCCCAGGTAAGCCTTGAACTCAGCAATCCTCCTGTCTCTGCCTCCCAAGTGCTGGGATTACAGGCATGAGCCACCATGCCTGGCAATTATCTACTTTTGATTGCCGACAAAGTAACACTTCCCCCTCCCTACTATCAAAATTTTAGATTCATTTCAAATATTCCTTTCTCTCCTTGAAAACCATGTGTCTCAGAGGAATCACAAAATCGCTCAAACTCCATAGATATGTAAGTAAAATGAGTGTCTGTGATTGAGGAGCTGAAAAGCAGAGAATCAATTATTGCCAGTGCATTTTGAACAGAAATATGACATGCAATCACTGAAAAAAATCACATGAGGAGAGTGCTCACCTGGCTAAAGGTCATACAGGTGACTCAAAACATACAATAGAAACTGATACGAAAGGTAGATTTAACACAAGTAATTAGTCATGTATACAATGTGGAAACAATTATGTATAAAGATGGCTTTCATGTTTCTCTTCATATGACAACAGGGTAAGATCCTATGACACAAAATCATACAGGAATTTAATAGGAATACCTCATGGGATCTTAGGAAGTTTACTAAGGGTAATGATCAGTGTTAGAGCATAGGAGGTGTTGAAATGAGGAATCATCAACTGTGGGATTTAGTATTTTAGCCTATGATGCAGTGATAAAATGAAAATAGGATGGCATCATATACAGCAGGTACATAATTAAATTGGACAAATGGGAAAGCCAGAAAGATAGATTGATCAACTGACAACTAAGACAGATAAAGGAAAATAAAAAAGAAGAAAATTACTATCTGAAAGTAAAAATTATCAGCTGGAAGAAATATTATACATACCTCAAACAGTTAAAAATGAGGAAAAGTCGCTAGATTTCCTAACTAGGAAAGAGGAAGCAAATTTCTTTTGTATGTTTAACCAGAGTGTTTCAGAATGAAATTTATTTTTCAGTTCCTCAAAAATGGTTCTCATAGTGAAATACACTAAACATTTTGGGAATAAGGTTAAGGAACATGGATTTGGGAAATGCATGCAATGGAAGTGTCTGACTGTTCATGTATATAGTTGACAAACACTCCATTGATTTTGTTTTTTTAATCTCAGCACAAAAGCTTCTTAATCACAGAGAGGTTATGTTGGCCAACAGTCGCAAGCATAGGATGTAAACCAATGTGGAAACACATTAATAAAAACATACTCTGAAAGTTCTGATGAAATAGCAGCAGTTGCTTCAGAGTAATGGCCTGAGGAGGTGGGGGCCTCACCATCAGCAGTTAGGGTGTTGTTCCCAGAAGCAATAACATTTCTGAGCATTGCATCGGCAGTGACACCCATACAATTGAAAAAGAAATAGAAAAACAAACAGATTGTTACTGGGAGAGCTACCTAGTTTGAATGAGAAGTTTATTTTGTACTGCTATGATTTTTCAATTTCAAATTGCTTTAAAATAAAACTGATTAATTTAGGACATATAGCTATATATGACTTCAGCACAAATCATACAGTTAACCCATATTTAATGTGTGAGAAATTGTAAATAAAGGGTATGGGTGTTTTATACTGAGATTTATCAGTTTTCTCTTTAATCCAGGAAACTCAATGAGAGTTGTTCTCTTACTAATTGCAGAGGATTATAGATATCTTTACATGAGAATACTTGAAGAAGGAAAAGACAAAAGAAAAAAAAACAGACTAAAATAGGCTGGAAACATTCAAAGTTCAATATTATATTGTGAAGAATAATACAAATATTGAAATTGATAGAAAAATGTAGGTGAACAAAGCACTTTTAAAAAATAATGCTATAATGTTTTCTATTCCCTGGAGACCTAATTATAAGCTTTTCTGGATAGTGTACCTCAAATATTGACAGACAGATTGTTTACAATTGTTCCTTAATTAAAGGCTCTCCCTTCAAACCACTGAAAGGGTTTATCAAAGAGATCTTTCCACACTAACAAGCATACTGCGAAGCCACATGTTGGGAAGCAAAACTAAATGAATAAGGAAAATAGAGTCTAAATACCTTCATGGATTTGGCAAAGAGAAACTTTCCAATAACTTTCAAAGAAAAAGCCTTTTAATTTGGCTCACCAGGATCCCAGTTTTATTTTAGAATCCTATATAACACATAAAGATCAATCATATATTTTTAAACTCCTAGCACAGCATCTACATGATAAATGTTATCACAAATTGCAGTCTTGGGATACACCTTATGAAAACTGTTTTTCTCCTCAGTTTCTTTGATTAATGCTTTTAATTCAATTTTTATATAGAAATAGCAGCATAGTTTTAGTGCATAGTTTTAAACATAAGTAAAAAATAATATTCCGTTTGTGTCTATTTTGTTTCGAAAATAAATGTCAAGTTTGGGAACATTTGAAGAAAAAAGAACCAACAAGCTTTATAAAAATTAATAAAGCTGATTTATTAATTGAATGATGAAATGGTAAAGAACAACAGGAGAAAAAAAAGCAATTAATGAGAGTACAATCCCCAGTGAAACTTGTTTTAACCTGGTATTATGTTGCTATCAATTTCCTACTCTTATTATTTGACATGCCACATAAAGCAATACATTTATAATTAAGTTCATATTATGCAAACAAGAATTCAAATATATATTTGTCAGAATTCAAATATATATTTGCAAAGCAGTCATGTTAAAGATTCCACTCTTCAAGACTTAGACTACTCCTTTATGGAGAGACCTCTCTCACAGATAACCGTTGTGTCATTCCCTTCCAATATTTTTTTTTTCCTGTACGTTACTTGATTGGCTTAGTAGAGTTCTGAAAATTTTCATGGGTACAATTTTTTAAATACATTCTGACCTATGATAATATGCACCTATGGAACTAAGATTTTTAGCAATATTTTGGTCTCATATATTATTTAAATCCTGCTATGTTTTCCTAGAATTACTCTAGTTTTCTAATGTTCAGTTACTGTTCTTAACTACTCTTAAAATCTGCATCCCATTTCACAATACCCATCATACATTCTAGATGTGTGTATATATAATGTACTAATGAAGATGAATTTTTTTTAAAAAAATCTTCATCCTTACAAAACATTTATTTTCTGATTTGGCTTCTTTTAAAAAAAAACAAGGTTAGTTTGTTCTTCTAAATACCACAACATATTTTAAAAATTAAAAATAATGATGTGAAAAGTTGTAAAACAATAATGATTTACCAGGAGAGATGTATAAATATTCATAACATTCTCATTGTGTAGATAATTCTGAACTAAACAGGGGAAGATTATATTGACAGCACATTCCTGAAGAGAATAAAGACATGTAATATTCTCATATTTCCATTATTAGAACATATATTTAGAGGGGTTGAAACATGTTCAGCAAGGTTCAGCATTAGTGTTCTAATGGGGAAGATGAAAGCCAGTGATATGTGACTGTGGAAGAATTAAGTCTTTTCAAATAGGGACCCCTTTCCTCTTCACTACAGATGTCTTGCCAGGGTGACTCTCCTGTGGTGATATTTGACTGAACTGAAAGCACTGGGATTAAAATATAGTACTCCCAAATGTTAGTAAAATTTCTCCTTTTAATGTTAATGTATTTTTAGTTCTTTTCTTATCATTTTATGGTTCATACGAAGTGTGAGATTTTCTTAAATGTTCTGCCAAGAGCACCTAATTTCAAGCATTTAACTTTCTGTATACGCATCATTCTTTTTCACACAAGGACAGAATTAGAATGCTAGAAACAAAATGTAAAAGCAAAGCTTTTACTGCCCATAAGAGGTAACCAAACTTATCTGTTTATATTAGAGAAGTAGGTCTCCTCAACAATTTGTGCATATGATTACCAGCTTTCTTTTAGATAAAATATTCTTAGAAAAGTGTTATGTGTTTTAAAAAGATCTATCACTGCTAAGTAATTTGTTATTAATATTTTGTCCCACTAAAGCACTGGCCTTCAAAATGTCTTTAAAATACTCAGAGTGAAATAGAAGGGAAAAAAGCAAAAAATATCCAAGCAAACCAAAACTAACATATTATAGATCAGATTTTTCTGTAATTTTTCTCTCTCTTTCTCTCCATCTCTGTCCTCACACACATCCACACATTCTAAAATATAATCTATATTTGTCTTCCTTCATCATTCATCTATCTATCTAGCTAGCTAGCTATCATTATCATCATCAGCATCATCATCATCTGTCTATAGTTTTCTAGACAATATGGGGTTATGTTCAGTGGAAAATCTCATATGGTACCAAACAGTGGGGAAAAAGTTATTTCTTTTGTCATCCTTTTGTTACATGTTACTGCCTCACACTTTTTCAGACCTTCCTTTAACATTGGGGAAACTTGATTTTATATGATATTTAACTGCAAATTACAAGTACTATATATATTGAGTTATCTTTTAATAAACATTCTTACTAATCCAAAAGTCTCACAACTCAAGTAATTGCAAGGTTCATGTTTTGTGCTGATTCCATGATAATTTTCTTTTCTCTTTCTAAATTTTCCATTGGGGATTTTTTTTTAGTAGAACATTTTTTAGAATTAACAGAGTTTAAAAAGTGGCACATACAAGACAGAGGCATGGACAGTTTGTTTGCGTATCTGTCAGGGATAGCAGAGGTTTTAAATATGTCATTTAAACTTTTATATTATCTCTATATATAGGAGATGGAGGAGTTAGAATGAAGGCAAGGAATATGAAAAATAAGAATCAGGATATTTCATGTACAGGTACAATTTCTCAATGTTGAATGTGATAATAATGTATACTAAATAAACCAATAAACAACTTAAAAATTAAAAAAATAAAAAGTTATTTTTAAAATTGATAAAATAAGAATAGCATTTAATGAAAAATAGACAATCAGAAGTAATATTATTGTTTTCTATACTTTTTGACTCTTTATGTTTAAAATTTAAGTACTGCTTGAATTTTGCCAAGTTTTTCATAGATTCTTTTAAACCGATAGAGAACTTTTACTTTAATCACCTAATAAGCAAGTTTAAATCTGATGTTCTTTAAATAAAAAAAATAATAATAGTTTTAGCAAAATATGTCAAGAAAGGGAAGATATTTAAAATTTAAATTCTAAACTCTTCTTAAGGGTTTTAAACATCATTCAGGAGACCCTCTAAAACACTTCAAAATTGTTGAGTATTCAGCAAAAGTGAAATGAAGAGAATCCTTATTCTTTTATATTTATGAAAAGGAGATTTTTCCCATTAGAATAGTTCTTTCTCCAGAGTTAATAGGTCAATTTGGCTTCTTTTTAAAGAAACTGCAAATGAAAATATCCATCCATTTTCTAGGAGAATGAAATTTAGGGTAACAATAAAATACATGCAAGTTGAGTGATTAAAATTAAATTTATTCCAGCATGTATTTTCCTTAAAGCAAAGCTTGTATTAGGGAAAAAATATAACAATTATAACAATTATAAGAAAGGTACTGTTTTATTGTTTCTCTGAAATAGTCTTTGAAATATGATTTGTAGACTATAGAATTACTCCCCTGATGAATAGTTGCTACTAATGGTTTTGCAAAATGGCTTTACTTATGCTGTTTGTTGGAGATTATATAACTAAAACTTTTCATTAAAAATGTCTTCTGATTGCATGCATGGCGTGTTAAACATTAGCTTCCTGAAAATGAACAAACGTACAATGGAAAAAGAACCTTTCATTTTCTTGTAAGAGAAAACAAATCATTCATTATGTGTACAATTTGTCTCTTGTCATATTACAAGGATTCTTAATTATTTTCTCATAGGTTGTCTTTAGAATATTTAGTGTTTTTAAACATGAAATCTTTTAATTTTGATATTTTTTTCTGACTGTGATATACTAGTCTTTACTAAGTGAACTATGTTTTTAATTATATTTAATAGATGATTTTCTCAGAAATAAACTTATTTAATGAATTGAAATCTATTTTAAACTATATTATATTATATCTTAATGGAAATTAAATTCCATTATAAATATATATAAACTCTATTTAAAAGATGTTAACTAAACACAGACCATCTCTGACTCATCTATTGACTATCTTGGACAGATGGACCAGTTTTTCTTTATTATTGACTTTTCATATTGGTATAATTGAACATGTGATAAAGACTTCTGTCACACAAGTGCATTATTTAGATGTTGTAGAAATGTAAGATGAAGCTTGGCTAGAGATTTTAGTTGTAAGGATTGCTTTTTAAATGGCAATTGTGAGAAACAGTGTCTTTTTTCTCTTTCACTCACTCCTGGAAATGATGTCAGTATATTTTATTCTGTCTCTTACTTTCCCCATGATGTGTTGTGCCCCTACCAAAGGCCTAACAATATTAGCTCCCTCTGATCATAAGCTATAGGCCTCACAAGTGTGAAGCAAAATAAACCGGTTTTCTTCATAAGTTGATTATTTCAGATGTTTGTTATAGTGATTAAAAGTTGACCGATTCACAAGTTTTCAGTACTTATATGTAGATGGCATGCAGGAGGCAAGCAGTGAGAAAGACTGAACACTTCAGAGACTTTTCATTAAAGAAAGAATAACTTCATACCTTCATATTTGAGAAAAAAGGCAGACATGAACTCTGCCAAGTGATCAAGGCCTAGAGCCCTGAAGAACCTGACTAAGGAAGCCCTGCTAGCCAACAGGGCTCACTCTGGCTTTCCACACATACTCTCTAACAGGAGGGGGGCACAGTTGTTCACTGAGAAAGTTCCTGGGAAAAACCCTAACTCTTCTGTTGATTCAGGGACAACTGCTGTTGGTTGCGTGAAAAGACTAAACATATGCTTATAGGAGTAAGATGAGGACAGAGAGGGTTCTTTCTTTCCACCTACCCTTTTTCTCATTGTGTCCTAAGCAGTTGGGCTTGTAGTCTGTCAGATTCCTAGGGACATTTACGTTATCTTTCTTTGTCACACAAAACCCATGATCTCATCACTAATTTTAGGAAGTCTTAGGTCTGAGGATTTAGCTCAAGGTCCCAAGCTCAATCCCTGGTAGGGAAAAAAGAAATGCATTCCTTTTCTGTAAAAATAAAAGATAGGTTACAACATTTAAAGTACATATATAAATTTTAAAATAATTGCTGCTTGGTAATAATATGCTATCAACTTTTTTGTAGTTATTATCATAAATTCTTACTGTATGTTTGTTTCTTTTTATCTCCCAGTGTTCACTTCATATTCTCTTATTTTCATGGTGTGTCAAGGTATACTTTTTTTCTTTTCTGTGGTCATTGCTGATGATACTTTTGGTGATTATATTTTTACTGTGTTTGTGTTAGCTAAGGAAAGAATCATTTAAAAAAGCAACATGGAATAGAATGAGAAATTTACATTTTCTTTCACTTCTTTCTCAGATCTTTCACTATTATTATTCCTCCATCGCAAGCATTCCACAATCACAAGCATTTCACTAGGAAACACCTCAAAGCTAATATTAGTCAAAATGAAGACACTTTATACTTCTGAACTTTGGTGTAAAAAGAAATTAGCAATTTATACTTATCCTTAATGACACCTGTAGTTGTCAGCAGGTATTTTTAGTTTTACTGGTATCAGTGTTGACTGTGACATCAAATTACTAATCATGGTCATTTTAGGTTGTATATCTTCTTAATTTTTAAATTTTAGAACAATGTATTAAGCAATTCATTTCAAATTATGTGTCATCCTAATTGGAACTGGAGAGCAATTAACTTTTCTGTGGCAAAATGTCAAGTACATTTTTACTCATCAAGGGAATATGTCAAGAGAAGTCTATAGTTTCATATAAATTAAAATTGTTGCTGTTAATTGATTTCTTTTTCAATTAGCATATGAACTACTTTAACTATGACTAAGAGCAAAAAATGAAATATTCAGTAAGCCCCAGCTGTTTTGCAACTTGATGTAACATCACTACTTCTGAGTCAGTATCTGTACATGTTCTAATTCAAATAGGAAAATTTTCTACATAAGGGTATATAAGGTATTATAAAAAGATCATTATATTTCTTTATCAGCAATTTCCTCAAACTTGTAATAATGAAACAGTAAACATTTTGAGGGATATTATCTCCTGGAAGTAAGTGGATAAAAAGTCTTTCATTATTTTTTTTCCTGTGCAGCAATCTTTGAGCGATTTATCTGTAAGGGATAACAGTTAACAAAACATTTTCAAGTCACTTTATTTAAAGGAAATACACAGATAATTGATATATGATAAACAGCTGATTCATTGATTATGGGTATACTATTATATATTTTTAAAGTTCAGGTTTATAAAACAGTATATATTAGGAAACTGAAGTTACCTTAAAGATCAATGAAAAGTTCTACAAAACACAGCTGATTTATTTGAAAACTTGAATGATGTAAAAGAACGAATTTAGGATGATAGTGTTCAATTAGGGGAAAGAAGAAGATGTATATAATTCAGGAAGATGAAAGCTGACAAACAAAATCTTCAAGGGTGTGAAACACTTCATCTTTTCCAGAATAAGAAGAAAGTCAATATGATGGTTGAATGCATGTGAATTGATAGCAGTGATATTTTTAAACATTAGGAACAAAAAATAATAATTTGAGGAATTACAGACTGCATTGGTACTGTGTTTCTTTGTGCTTTGAAAACTAGGAAAAGGTTTGTATTAGAATTCTTTATGTAATTGACTTAAATGCATCTCAAAGTAGAATAAACACAGATGAACTGCTTTTTGTTATTAGAAATTTGTTCTATAAAAATGATTATGAAAGGCTACATGTGCAAAAAATAATAACAGATCATATATAGAAGTGGAATTCTTGACTCACAGTCTGCAGTAACGTATCCAGGAAACTAACTCATTATCTACAGTCATGAGGCTGGAAAACAAACCTGTTGTAATCTAGATGTGTGGGAAACAACATCTCTACTTCTGCCCTACAGCCCAGGAAACTGAACCATAATCAATGTTATAACCAAACCTAAATGTTATAATCAAATGTAAAAGGCTAGACATCGATGAATTACTAGCACGTTCCTTAGTATTTGGTGCTGCTACAACGAAGGTTGAATATGCTCCTTTAATCTGTAACCTAGCCAATAGAATGCTTCACTTCTAGTTACTTTTCCTATACTGCCTTCATATTCACAAAATTCCAGTTGAGTATACATTCACATTTTCCCTATATCAAACATTCTTACTCTTCTGACACTTGTGAATCTTTATAAAATTCATACTAAGCTACTGACAGGCTTCCTGGGACTTTGTAGTTCTCATTTAATTTATCTTTTTATCCACAACTAAGTAATAGAACTCACAGAAGCTTTCAGGAATCATTCTCTTGCTCTTTCTTAATTTTCATCTTTTAAGTCCACTTCTTCCTGTTTTATTTTTATTCATAGGGCAAAACATGAATGAGTCAAAACTTATGCAGTTCTACAAATATAAATTAAAGAAAATATATAAAGAATGATCTAAAATGCATGATAGATTTATGAAATACAAAATATTCAAAGGGAAATGTGGGTAGGGGTAAATAATGAGGGGAAAGAAAAATGTGATCGTGAAAAAGGAAACAAAGCTTATGTATATAGGGGGTGGCACTGTAGAGTGGGCAGGGAAATGGGAAAAATGAGAATTAAATCGTATCATATACTAGTATAAATTCTTAATGGTGAGTGTGACCATGATGCGTATATAAAATGTACCAATAAATAAAAAGAGTGATCAATAGAGATATAGGGTTAACATAAACTTATTGTAGTGAAAAACTTCATTTATAGACCATCAATTATTTCCCAGTAGGAGTCTACTGACTCATTACTTGGTAAGATTACCTGGGGAGCAAACTGGGTAGATTTAAGAGGAAAAAAACCGAATACTTACATTTAAGTTTAAGGAAAAAAACCCTCAAATACTTAAAACATATAAAAAGAGTCAATGAAATAATATGTGATAAATATTTACTGTTTAGCTGAATGTGAATTTTCCTGAGCATCTTGCATATTTTCTGACAATAATACAGATATACTGCAAGACAGAGCTATCAGAAAATACATAGCAGGGAGAAAGATTGTGCAGTAAGAAATGCTAAAGGAAAATATAATCAGAAAGGTAACCAATGTCACTACAGATTTTAAACAAAACACAGGATGCTTAGATTTGAACATGCAGCAATAGGCCTACTTGCTATATACTTGTTACTCTATGCAGATAAACTGGAAGATAACAAGAAAATGTAAGCTATAATTGAAGGACCTATTGTACCAAAAGAGAATGAATTTAAATAGTTTGAACTGAAATAAAGACAGGTAAATCACATTTGGATAATAAAATTATTGAAGGTTTGTGATTGTTGATTGTTAATTAAGATCACTACAGTTAGCACTGTTCTTAATAAAAATCATTCGAATTTCAGAAAATGTAACAGGTATACCAGATGTGAGGTCATTGTGTAAATTTCATTTTATGTTTGGAAAACAAATATAAGCAATAAGACTGAGTTTAAAACTATAATATTTGGAGTAATTTCATAGTTACCATCTAATTAAAATAAACCAAGTAAAATCTCAGAATAGCTTCACAATCTAAAATCCAAAACTACTCAGAGTAATTATTGAATATTTGATTAAGGCTTTCACCTTATTTATTTAAAAGTCCAATGTATAAAATTGAAATTTTTCCTAAATTTTGTTTAAATATGATGCAACCCAAATCAAAAAGCCCATGAAGTGATTTTTTTGTGAAAATGTAAGTTGATTCTAAAATAAAATTGGACATACAGAGTACAGAACA
Source organism: Thryonomys swinderianus (assembly GCA_004025085.1). Classification (NCBI taxonomy): domain Eukaryota; kingdom Metazoa; phylum Chordata; class Mammalia; order Rodentia; family Thryonomyidae; genus Thryonomys; species Thryonomys swinderianus. Next base: position 15,463 of record PVIC010005934.1, on the reverse strand, counting down.
TAGGTAATGCAAATTTGAAAATGTGCACATTATTAGAATACACTATATTGGAATTTAAATGCATATTAAAGTCAGTCTTTCAGAGAATACTGATTGAAACACACACACACACATGCGTGCGTGCACACACACTGACAAATAGGTCTATGGACCCTAATAGAGCTCTTATGCAGTATCATGTACATAAGGGATTTTATTCAAACAGGCCAGTCTTGTAGAAAATCTTTTTTTTTTTTCCTAACAGAGTCCTAGATCAATGAAAGTTCAGTAAAGGGTTTTATGGCAACACGAAAAGCATGGAAAATAACACCTTTCACACCAAAATGTAAGGAAATTAAATGGAGTGATACAACTGCGTGTGAAAGAAGAAACAATAATATAACAATCATAGTAAAAATTGTCTAATATTATACTCATGTTAAAAAATAGGACCCAAAAACGTCTGCTGTATTAAAATTTAGAAATTCTCTTCATCAAAATATTCCTTTAGCAAAATGAAGGATGATTTACAAATTGAGAGAGGACATTTGAAACATCTTGAGGAAAATTGACTTCTGCATAGTATATTTTTCAAGGTTACTAGAGAACGAAATTAAATATATTAAAATTAAAATATTTTATATTTTCTGTGAATCTGAAGAATGTTACATATAAGTGGAGAAAAAAAAATGGATCAAAATCTCTAAACACCACAAAAATGGTAAACATATTTAGCTCTTGTATGAGAAACCCAAATTATGAGTAATCAAAATAAAAAATAATAGGAAACTTGAAAGGGTCTTAAGAGGTGAAGAACATATGGAAATTATTAAGATGTTATGTACCAATAACAATTCCCAATAAAAAGAATACTCATTAGTACTGCAAACATAAAATTAAAAAATGCAGCTTAAAATTGTAATAATTAAGAATTTTAAATAATTTTAAAACAGGAAAAGAAAAAAAAAATAAGCAGCATTGGAATGAATAAGAATCATCCAAGCATATCAACAATTGTATTAAATTATAATTAACCAAATCAGCTTTCATTGCAGTCAGTTAGCATCATTGGACTTTTTATCCCTACTTTTTTCTTTCTTCCATAATTAACATTTGTAACAAACATCTTCATTTAGCCATCTTTATTTTACTACAGCACACTTCACACCAACCAGTGCTTATATTTAAGTGTAATAACAAAAAATATTTATTAGAGAAGATTCACTTTGAGACACTAAACTCCTGATCTTTCTCCTGGTTATGGAAAAGTTCTAAGTAATTTTCTAGAGCCTAACTTTTCAAATGAGAATTTCTGTGTGCCTCCATTCGTTTGAACAAAGAAAATTTCTTCACTGTCTTTCAGTCTTCAAAGGTTACTCACATTGTCTTGGAAACGATAACTATCTCAAGTTTCTGAGTCAATAGTTTATCTCTGATGGTGAACCTGTAGCCCCTTGAGTAGGGAGCACACAAAGGCCTTACTGTTTCAACACGAGCCAAGTTGCCTTGAGCTTTGGGTATTCATTTTTTAATTACAGTGTTGTTATTTTGCAATGAGAAAGTGGGTTTGGGGATGCAGTTTGGTCTCTAAGAGGTTCTCCTTTATATCATCTTCTCAAAAGTACATGTTCAAGATTTTGACAATGAGACATAGTTTGTTCATAAAGTCTTTCCTTATACCAGTGTCTCCAAGGGTTAAGCATCAACTTTGTTCCAAAAGTTTTAGTGTTTTCTGATTTAATATTTAATTCTCCAATTCACTTTGATTTTAGCTTAGAGCATGGTGAAAAACATGAGTCTAGGTTTAGTCTTCAGCAGATTGAAATCGTTTTTTTTTTTTTTTTTTTTTTTCCCAGCACCATTTGTTAAAGAACGTATCTTTTCTCCATTGAGGATATTTGGCTCCTTTGTCAAAACGACGTGGCTTAGTGTATCTGGAGTTGCTTTTGAATCTTCTAGTCTGTTCCATTGCTTCTCAGACCTTATTTTAGGTCTCTTGTGGCTCCAGATGAGTTTTTGGATTATTTTCTCTAGCTCTGAGAAATATGCTGCTGGGGTTTCAGTTGGGATTGTATCGAATCTATATAGTAGTTATGGGAATATAACCATTTTAACAATGTTGTTTCTTTCTACCCAGGAGCAAGGGATGTCTTTCCATTTTCAGATGTCCTGATCAATCTTCCCTTTCAGAATGCTGTAGTTTTCAGAGTACAGATGTTTAACCTGCAGCACAGGAAATAGCAGAAGAAATCAACAACTGGTGTCTCATCTTGTTAAAATGCTTCTCCCCAGCAAGAGAAACCATTAGAATAAAAAGACAACACATAATATGGGGAAAAATTACCAGCTGATTCTAAGACAAATGGTTACCATTCAGAGCATATAAAGATCTTAAATATCAGCCCTCAAAATTAAAAAAAAAACAAAACAAAACAGGGAGCTGAAGTGCACATTTATCAGAGGAAAAAGCAAAGGCCGTGAAGAAACATGAAAAATGTTCAACATTGCTGCTCATTCAAGAGATGTAGACGAGAAAATTATAGAGATTCCATCTCACTCCACAAAGAATGGCTGTTATCATGAAATTAATCAACAGCAGATGCTGGTGGGGTTGTGTGGACAAAGGAACCCTTCTCTACTGCTGGTGGGAATGTGGACTGGTATAACTGTTGTAGATATGAGTTTGGATATTCCTTAAAACCTAGGGCTAGAGACCCCATTTGACCCTGCTAGGAATATACATGAAAGAATTAAAAGAATCATACCACAGTGATATATGTTCACCCACATGTTTATTAGCTCAGTTAATAATAGCTAAATCTGGAAAATAGCCTAAATGTCCATTAACAGAAGGCTGGATAAAGATTTTTTTAATCAAATGGAGTATTAATCCTAAAAAAGATAAATTTGAGTCGTTTGTACTCAAATGGATGTTCCTTGAGAACATACTCAGAATTGAAATAACTAGTACATGGAGGTGTAAATATCATGTAATTTATCTAGAATGAGAAATTGAAATTGTAAATGATTCCCAAACTGTAGGACAGGTTGTGCTAATAGGAAGAAAATGCTCAAAAGGCAAAGGGTAAAGCAGGGTAGGGGAAAGTAAAGAATGTATGTATATAAAGAAGAAAATAAAAAAAGATAGTAGAAAAAAAGGAAACAGTTTATGTATATAAGGATGTGGGTTTTTAGGGAGGCCAGGGGAGTGAGACAAAATAGGAATCAAAATGTTTCATGTATTAGGGCAAACTCTCAATGTTGAATGTGATCATAATGTATATGTAAGATGCAACAATACATTTAATTTAAAATGTAAACACCTATAGATGCAAATGAGCTCTAGAAAGTATGACAGATTTTATAGAGTGGGAAATTTCCATAGGAAACTTGGTGTGGGAATATGGTGAGGGGAAGGAATAAATATGATACAGAAAGAAAATAAAAGAGCATGTATAAAGGGGGTGAGGAGGTGTGGGTGGGTAGGGATATGGGTAAAACTGAGAATTAACTTGTGTCATATACTGGTACAAATTCCCCAATGTTATACATGATTTTGTGATGTATATAAATTGTACCAATAAAGAATTCAATTAAATTGTTAAAAAAAACAAGCTGATTAGAACTGGCCAGATTCTTTAGAGATCTGCTTCTTGCAAAGATATTTTAGATACTTCCCCCGTCAAATATGTTACTAAATACAGAGCCAAGATGAGCTGTCTAGCTTTCATATATGTTTATAAAGTATATAGTTTCTATATATGCTTATCAATTGGGAATGGATGACATTGACAGAAGTATAGCAAAGGAAAATTGTAAACCTTTCCAAAACTCAATATTTTTTTCTCCTTTTCTCAATAATATAGTAATTTGAAAAGTTACTAATCACCATTCTGGCACATGTCCATCTCTTCTTTTATAGCATCATAATATTAGGAAACTATTTCACAGTGAAAACTAAACTCATAAAAATGCCAGGATATATTGATAAAAAATAAATTTTACTGCAGTCTAATAAATGAGCAGGGCAAGAACTCTGTCCTTCACATTATAGGACATATTATCACGTATAATAATAAAAGAAATTTCTAATTAAATAAAAAAACATAAAGAACAACATTCTAGGACTTATTGGAGGTTAGGTGAGAAGAGAATTTTGAAATTGTCCTCACATACAGGAATTTACTTTAAAAACAAATCTGAGCTTCTAGCCCTCTGTTTCATTCTTGAATTCTGATATATTTTAGGCTTTTTTCATAGACTCTACTACTTTCTAGAACAAAATTTGCTCCCAGTGTTACTCTTTTCTTGAATGACTGCAAGACTTTATGATAAGTGTACCCAGTTACCAAGAATTACTTGATTATTCAGAGAACGCACCTCTAGCAAAAATCCCAGCTTTCTTCGATGAACAGTACTACAGAGTAATGGAATACAGTGGAAGGAGAATATGAAACAACTGATTATCAATGATCTTACCATGAAATAAACATGCAGGCACATTTAGCAACATATGGAATGCTGTCTTTGAAATTGAAGTTTTAATAAATTGTCTAAACATTTCAACTTCAAAAAAAAAAAAAAAAGAATGGGATTTCAGAGAAGAGTTACCACCAAAACAATACTCTGCATGTCATAGCCAGCCATGGCAAAAGTTGATTCGTAATCATGAGGATATCCTTCCTCAAAGTGTTAATCACTGTGTTTGGTCTGTTCTTCGCTTGAGTTCACCCTTCGGTCTTTCAATTCCTGTTTTTCTTGTGCAACACAGAACTCTTCAATGTTTTTCTGAGTTCCTGGGTGAAGAAAGCCTCAGAGATTTTTTTTTCCATCTTTGCAGATTTAAAAAAAAATCCTTTTTCCTTTATCAATATATTGGGCCCTAAGAAGTATGGAAAAAAGAAAACTAATAATATTTTTTTACAGAAAAATGTGCAGGTTTTCTTCGAGAGTGTCTATTAGGACAGAATAGGGAAGCTTCAACATTATGATTCAGGTAATAGCTCCCCATTGTGAAGTTGAAAAATAAACATAAAAGATTACCATAAGGCAGTTACCTCCTAAATATGGACGAGAAACACACATACGGAGTAAATATAGAAATATGAGTCAAGAGTAAGAAAACATACTCTCTGTTTTGGTAACTAATTGCCTCAAACAGATTTTTTAAGTTAACAAATATATTATTTGTACTTAAAAGGTGTCAATCATATATACACATTGAAAATTTAGCATTTAAAATACGTGATTTCTCTATCAAAGAAGAGCTGAAAATTCGAACTCAGTTACTAAGTAAATCAAGAAAGTGAAAAAGAATTTTGAAGGAAAAAGAAAGAAGGTATAATGTGGTCAATTACAATATTCTTATTTTGCTTTCATATTTATTTCATGAAAATTATTTAGTTTAGTTTTGAGAAAGCAAGCACACGAGATCTCTCTCCATTTTTATTTACTTGTGCAGTAAATCAATGCCATTTGCTGTTTCATATCTAAATTATAAGTTGAATGCCAATATCACAAAGCCAAGAACATGTAAAATGGAATAAAATGTATATTGCATTTTTATTGTACCATGCTCATAGGAAATAAAACTGTATTTTATCGTGTTAGATATTGTGATAAGAATGTGTTAGATATTCATGGTACCGGGGATTTAGCTCAGTGTCCCTAATGCTTCACAAGTACAAAGTCTTGAGTTCAATCCCCAGTACCAGGCAGGGAAGGGGAAAGATGTGCACAAAAGTGTGGGAATTCCACCAGCTAATTAATTGCTAGTGTCTCATTTTAAACTGTGCTGCTTATAATATCATCATCATTCAGGGTTATTTCAGAGATTAAAGCTGACTGCATCGATTCCTCATTCAAGCAACTAAAACTGTTAAAATACTAACCTGTTACATTTTCTTTTGCAAAAGAAATACGATTCCGGAGATCTCAGCGATAGATTATATGAGCCAGAAAATCTTTTCCGTTAGTGGTGCTGGGATCCTGTTACTAACCTGAAGTTTCACCATTCATTTTTGGTGTCTTTTTCCCGCTGAAACTTTTTTCTTCACACTAATTTTATTTCAGGGAAGCAGCAGCACAATAATCAGGTTTCGGTTAACTAAGCCGCCTTTAAAATTCAGGTAGACTTTCCAGACCTTTTACTCAATAAATAATGATGATTCTTTAAATACTGTAGACAATCTGTGATTTCTTTCCAAATTGTTCCAATTTTCCAACTTCTTAATTTCATATATTCTCACGATTGAACCCGGAGTGGAGGAACTGTACTCTTTAGAACGTTATTGAACCCTTTTTTAGTTGAGTAGAATCTCCCATACTAATAAAAATGAATGTTTGCTGGTAATTTTATTTTTAAATTTTAATTCTGTATACATCGCTGGTGTTAAAATAAAATCTAGCTGTATTTTGGGTGTTTACAATTTACATCTACAATACTCAAAGGATAGAAATTAGGATATTGATTATGTTGCTAACAATATGGGACAAGCTAACAGATAATTGTGGGCCTGATAAATAAGCACCATTGCATTATTCACTTTATTAACATCTTACAAACTATGTTGCTTGCTGATAATTTCTATGGAACTATTTATTAGTGTATTAATCCAATTTAATGTTTCAAAGGTGCTAGCATTTTGTCTTGAATTTATAGCTTCTGCAAGTGGGTTTTCTTCGCATTTTTGGTATGACGGCAATAAATCTGAGCAAGAAGATGATATTTTTCATTTTTCATACTATAGAAAACCAGATAATTATTATAAGAAGTGAAGTAATCCTCAAAATACATCGCTAAGTAAAAAGTCTAAATACTCCATGCTGATCTGGCAGCTCTCATCCCTACCTCTCTAGTGGAGTCCAAAGGTTTCTCATTTTGCATTATATCCAGCATTTATCTTCTAATTTAACTTTCATTTGACTCTGGAGATACAAGTTTCCAGAGGGGCTAAAGAATTAATGGTAAACAAATTGTCACAAAATATAAACTACTAACTTGTAATTTGCAATATATTATCAATGTATTCCTGAGAAACATTGCTAGTATGCTTTACAAATTGAAATTCCTGAGGAGCAATAGTATTTTATCATACAAAAATCTAAAAAGAGTCACATACACGTCTTTGTGAAAGATTTTAAGTGGACTGCTTATTGAGGAATATTATTATTTTTGTCAGCATATTTTCCATTCTTTCTAAATAAAGCTACATAAAGAAAAAAATCTTTATAAATAATTTGCAGTAAAATATTTACATTTGAGCAGTTAGATTACCTGAGAATATGTATTAATGCCATAGTATATTTAGCAATATTGTTTTAGAAGGTATATTAAATAGATTCACATCTTGATTTAATTCTAGAATGAATACTGCAATATATATCTCCAATTTTTGTAGATTTATATTTCAACATGTGGATTAGTAATACCTTCCTAACATTATATTCTCTGATATGCTGTCCCACCCCTGACATTGGAAGATGGACATATCTAAAACAGGGTAACTCATAATCTGTTCCAATAAATTATGGTCTAAGAAGACAAAACATGATTGCAACAAGTTACAGAAATAGTAAGGATTTTTGATTTTATTTGTGTGTCATCTTGTAAATAGATTGGAAACAAAGAGCATAGATAGATACTGGAGAACTTTTATAATAAATAAAAGATAATATAGACTATAGATACTGAAGATTCTCAGACATATCAGAAAATTCATCCAGTTACTGAATAAACTTTCAGATAGAGTCATACAGAGCAGAGATTATATCTTTTTAAAAAGTCACTCAAGTTCACTGCAATGCTAAAATGAAACACCTGCATTTGGCTTGTAGGAAAATTTACAGAGTGCAGTGTTAAATCTTTACTTTTTCTCTAGCAGTCATTTCAAGATATGGATGTTGAAGAATTTCACATAGTGTTTGGCAAATGAATGGCATTTCCTACTGATGGAATTTGATCTTAAGTGTGATGTGTCTGTAAGAAGATTTATTATTTGATACCTTATCTGTAGCTTCTTGGTCAGAGATTTTAAAATATGCATATAAAGATAATGATCTACATTGAAAGAATATAACAAAGAAATATGTAGGAAAACCTAGAAAAGTATGATTACATTATTTAATTCCTTCTATCAAATAAAGTTTCATTTTCAGCATATATATATATATATAATATATGTAGATAGATGATAGATGATAGATAGATGATAGATAGATGATAGATGATAAATGATAGATAGATGATAGATAGATACACATTAGGTATAAATTTACCTATAGAGATATAGGTACATACTTATGGATATATGTGTGTTTACATACTCTGTCTCCATGTCTTATATGTTTTTGAGAGAGGTTGAGAGAGACAATATAGTACTATTTTAATATATTCTCCATCAAGGGGTTGTGTAAATGGGAAAACTAACACAAACTGAACTGACCAACATTTGAGAAATGCAGACACATAATCTAGCATGTTGTAATAGGACGCTTTTGTTTTATCTCAGTGTTAGGGGAGAGAAGAGCAGACATTTACATGAAGACGGAATATTGTCTTTTAGGTGACAGTTGAGAAAAAAATGAAGATTTCATTTATAAAGAAAATCATTATTTTCAAGAAAGTGCTAATGCCCCGCATTATGATTTCTATATGTTTATAAGATTATTTTGTCTCGTTTCTGGTTCCTGGCACCCTGTCTCTCTCTGCCTTTCTGCTTAGTGGCTCCTACAAAGTGAACCACTTTACCCAGTGTTTCCACCGTAATGCTTCTACTTGACCATGGAGTGAAACTTCTCTAACCATGAACTGAAATAACTATCACCCCCTTAATTTCTTATATTAGGTGTTTTGTCCTTGTGTTTCAAAGCTGACTGATACTATTGACACCATTGAGGAACTCATGACACATATACACAAATGACAGATCCCATGAAATTTAGTTGTGGAATAAATGAAATTCACTCAGCATTTGATTTTAAAATATACATGCAGGTAAGATTTTTGTTTTTATTTTGACAGTTACATTTTATTAGGATAAATTTGCATTATATCGTGGCTCTTTCAGAGCTACCATGTTTAGCAACGTGTACTTCGGCTTCCCTTCGGTTTCCAGCCCCTGCATCACTCCCACCCGAGATAATTACTGTATCTGCAGAAGGTCAACTTTCCTGTTTGATATTTCCCTGTGTATCTCCATTTGTAGCAGCTAATGTACACAACGTAGTACAATGGCAGTGACAAATGACCATTAAATTTAGATGTGTTTAATTACTAAGCCAGAGAACAATGGGTTTATTTGTGGTTTCATTCATTTGTTTTCATATAAACAATTATCAAAATAGGTGATGTGTAAGAGCATTTAAATGTAATTAAAATATAGGTGTATATCAAAAGCTAAACATAACTACACTTTAATCAGTCTTACTGAGAGTATGGAAGGAAAATACACTTCCTGACCTGACACCTTATTGCTCTCGCTATTTTAGCTTCATGGTCACTTACGACTACGTTTTACTCTCTACTGTTTTCAATCTACATCATTTAAATTACTTTAACTAATTAAATCTATTTATTGTTCTATGATTATTATTCTCTTACTATTAATAAAACATGCTTTAGAAATCTGACAGTCTTTTCTCAAACTAGGGAATCACTTCCAGGTTCTCTCATTACCATGTGAAGATCACATCCCCATAATTAATGCTCAAGTTTTCACAGGTCATTTCAGTTGATATGAAAGATAATATGAATGTATTAAAAGAAAATTATCATACAATATCTAAGATTGAGTTTAACTCAACTTTTCTCATGTTTATGAGAAACATAAACCTGCTAAAATAATATTGTGGGCTATTCTGAGTCACTGTGCCAAAAGAAACAAAAATCCAAACAGAATTCCCAAATACCGTGTTTCTTTCTCTACCAATCCGGTTTTATAAATTCCCTTAAAATAGTTATTTTTCTTTTTATTTCATAGCAGGTATGATTTTATTCAATCATACATGCTACATCTAAATTATTTCTGGTTGTTATCCATTATTGTTTTTTTCTTTTTTACTGTAATATAAGATCATTGATGACAAGGATTTTGTATCTCTTCTTTGACACATTGAAATTTCCTGAAATATTTTGGAGACATAAAAATATACACAGTTATTTCAATGATAATAAAATCTAATTACATCAGATTCTATCATTCTCTGTGCTTTCATTAATTACCTTAAGGAAGGCACAGAATTATGGAAAGAAAGGAAGTGTCCCCAATATAGATCCTGGCAGTTATCAATCAGATTTACAGTGTGTCAAGATATTCTTTTGAACATTCATAATTTCTTAATATCAGTGTTTGCTTATATTATCTTCCTAAACAAATAATATATAGAAATAGAATATAATAAAAGAAGTTTAGTTATTGGTTTTTTGTATTTGAAATTCACATAAATAATTCTTACATTTTTAGCACTTAAAAAGATACCATTAACTGTTTTTTTATATATATTCACAGATTTCCATCATTCTGAAATATCCTCATCCCAAAAGGAAGCCCTAAATTTCCAATATCTGGGCCCAGGCCTAGCCTGATAAATTCTCAGAAATATTTAAATGTTATTATTTACCAAAACATCTCATCCCCAGGTTCTCCTTCCATTCTTTTTGTTTAGTCTTTTATTTGCCCAACATGTAATTTATTTTTTCTTGAGACAGGGTCTTGCTTTGCAGTTCAGGCTGGCCCTGAGCTCACTAAGCCTCGAACTCAGCAATCCTCCTGTCTCTGCCTCCCGAATGCTGGGATTACAGGCATGAGCCACCACGCCCGGCTGTAAATGTTTTTAATTAGAAAACACAAACTAAACTTTTGCCTACTTTTTTAATATATATTCCTGGGTAGCAGTTCTAGCATTAAACATATTCAATTTAAGCAAGTTAAAGATATTTATTTTAAGCCAGTCTTCTAGTGAGTCATCACACAGGTCAAAGCAAAAATTATAATTCTTTGAAAATGAGGTCTGTTATGTTCTGTCTGGCACTGCTACTGGAAACTGGCTGTTAGCTCCAAAGTTATCATGGAGGTGGGAGTGGAAAGTGGGATTGTGGTAAGTTAAAACACATGAAACTTGTTGGATTTTGAAAAAGGATTCTTCTTTTACTGAATTGTTATGATTGCTGTAGATTGCTGTAGGCTGTTGCTTAGTTTCCAGAACTCTGTAGCTTTGATTCTGATGGAGTATACTTTTCAGTTTTTTTTTTTTTTTTGACAGCATCTTGCTTTGTTTTCAGGCTGGCCCTGAGCTCACTATGTAGCCCAGGCAAGCCTCGAACTCAGCAATGCTCCTGTCTCTGCCTTGTGAGTACTGGGATGACAGGCGTGAGTCACCAGCCTGGTATTGTTGTATGTGGTTACCGGGTATCAAGCCAGGGATCTTGCACTTGCTAGTCTGGCGCCGGAACCACCGAGCTAAATCTCCAGCCCCCTTACATTTCTTTTACGGAGAGGTGAATTTTCAATTCCACCCTTTTCACTGAGATCCATTATTATTAATATCAATTCAACGTTACAGGTGACAGTCCAAATCAGGATGCGGTGATAAAGGCTGTGGGGTCAACAAAGAACAGTAACAAAATACACGTTCTTCTTTCTTGCTGCAATTTATTTGTACAAGAAGAATGTACAGGTTTGGTTCATTATTTCTGTATTTTATGCATTTTGATACTATTAGTCTTAAAATTTTAGGAGACAGTTTTCAGTAAAATATATTTTACAATGTTAATAGACATACATACAGTGAACTACATTTTTTATAAAATTACCCATAATTTCACACATGACCAAATATTACCCTAGGATCTTTGAAAGCAAAGATCAGGAAAGTACATGAAATGCAAAGAGCCATTTTTAGCCAGGCAATTAATTTTAACATATGAACCAGCATATTTGCTCTCTACCAGGTAAAATGGACAACTGTGAGATTAAGAAGAGTTGATAAACTGGGCGTGGTGGCTCACGCTTGTAATCCCAGCACTCGGGAGGCAGAGACAGGGGGATTGCTGAGTTCGAGGCTTGCCTGGGCTACATAGTGAGCACAGAGCCAGCCTGAACTACAAAGCAAGACCCTGTCTCAAAAAAAAAAAAAAAAAAAAAAAGAAGAGTTGATTATTTTATTTTGAAAAATATGATCTTTATTCATGTAAAAAGAAGGAGGAAAAAGCGAGAATAAAGCTTTCTCTGCTATCCCACTCTCTGGTATATAAATTTTAAGATATAACATTATATGCAGCAATTGAAGTTTCCGAAATTTATTTTTTTAAATGTTATTGCATCTATATATCATTTGGAAGGCCTTCAGATGTACTAATATGAATGTTTTCTCATCTATTCCAGATTTAAAAACAAAGTGATTGCCTGGTAAACAGCTGCCAAGTGAAATTATTTTTAAGTAGCACTGCTCCTCAAATATCTATCTTAAAACTTAGCCATTGTCTATACAATGTTCTTATCAAAATTTGCCTTTTCTCTAACTCAAATTAGTGAGCTCAGAAGTCTGATGCCAGATTTGAAGATATGTTTATTATATAATTATTTTATCAGCAAAATATATACTGTTACTATTATTCACTTTAAAAAACTTGTAATTTATGCAAATATTCATATTCTCTTGGCAGGACCCAGATACATTTAAAAAACTGATCACATCATTTCTAGACATTACTAGATTACAACATGTAGCCATATGACCTTTAGAGAAATTTGAATTGAACTCCAGTATATGGAAAAATATTCTTAACTTCACAACCACGAGCATTTTTAGACTATTATTCAAGTATCTCTGGTTTTTCTTTCTCAAGAGAATTCACAGTGCTTATGGCAAAGTATCTCAAAATGAAAGTCATAACTAAATATTCGAGTGGTGTAGGTTGATTGCACACATTCCAAAAGATACAGTATAGTTTTAAAACCCTGGTAGTTTATTTTCACATAATTTGAGATTATTCGATATCATAATAGACCCTGAATCTATGGGTTAGTATCCTTATAAGGGAATAGGAATTGGGAAACCCTGATATTCAGAGAGACCTGCAGGAAAGGAAGCCATATAAAGGCATAAACAGCAGTTGAAGTTCTGCCATCAGGAAGCAAGGACCCCAAGATCCACAGCAACTGTCAGAAACCACCAGGACACAGTAAGAATTTTTTCCACAGGCCTCAAAGAACAAAAATGCTGGGGTTGATTTCAAACTTCTAACACTTAGAAGTATGAGAGCATACATATATATGTATACATACATATATATATGTATACATACATATATATATGTATGTATACATACATATATATATGTATACATATATATATGTATGTATACATATATATATAATATAAATTATATGTTTATATATACATATATATAGAGAGAGAGAGAGACTGTCTTTACATCTATGTTCTGTTCTTCTTGTACATGCATTTGGCCAACACTATTTCTCTTACTTCTTGATTTGACAACCTGACTGAGGTATGACCAGCAAAATAAGCAAAAAAGAATTAGTGTCTTTAGCTGATTAAACACTTTATTTTGTATAGAACTTTTCATTTCTTTCCTGCTTGAGTTGGATAGACTTCCAGGATAGCCATGTGACCCACGGCCTAGGACCTCAGGGTTTCAGCTGATTACAGTCTTTGAAACTGCTGAGAAAACCAGCTTCATTCAATGATTAAGTCTGAGTATTTGAGTTACTTTTGTGCAGTTCCAAGTATATTGTATTTTTAGTCTAAATTAAAATAATCTCATATTAAATAAAATAATTTATAAAATATAATAACTATTTCACAAGAGTTATTACAAAATAGCATGAGCATATTATTATTATATTATTACAGTACAAAATACCACAAGCATATTATCTTAATCATGCTAATTTTATTTTTGAACAAATGGGTTTTTAATTTTCAATAATTTTTCAATGGAATTTTTGTTTTCTTCTCTTTATATACTTAACGAAATTGCTGTGATGATGAAAACAAACAGGAACATATTATTTCAATCTATTATAATTTTTACATTATAAAAAAATAAACAAAGGGCTGGAGATTTAGCTCAGTGACAAGTTCCCTGGTTTGATCCTGGTAACCACATACAATAATACCAAGCATGGTGGCTCATGCCCATCGGCAATCAGTACCACATACCACAAATGCCAGGCTTGGTAACTCAAGTCTGTAACCCAGCCCTCAGAGGATTGCTGACTTCGAGTCTGTCTGGTCTACATAATGAGCTCAGGGCCAGCCTGAACTACAAAGTAAGACCCTGACTAAAAAATAAATAAATTGCCGGGCGTGGTGGCTCATGCCTGTACTCCCAGCACTCGGGAGGCAGAGACAGGAGGATTGCTGAGTTTGAGGCTTGCCTGGGCTACGTAGTGAGCTCAGAGCTAGCCTCAACTACAAAGCAAGACCCTGTCTCAATAAATAAATAAACATAATAATAATAATAATAATAATAATAATAATAATAATAATAAAAAAACTAAATCCCATCAGCAAACCCAAACTACAACTACATGACCGAAGTTCCTAAAATGACCGATTGTCAGTGAGAAGTTTCAACCACTAATTCCCACCAGGTCTGTACATGTCTGTCAGCCAAAATGTGCATCATGGACATGTGACTGGTAGTTTGGAAGGGTGAGAATGAGCTTGATGACTGTCTTTTGTTATTCTCAGCTTTTATTTGTATCACTAGTAAGAAAAAAAGGTTCCCCACTTTCATTTCTTTTTTTTTTTTTTTTATGTCAAGCCTCAAATATTACGGTTGCAGGATCTTTGAAGGAAAAGCCAGTAGCTGATGGATCAGAGAAAAGAAATCAAAATGAACAATAGACATTTTTGAGCAAAGCAAACTGGATAACAGAAATATATTAAAACAGAAACCTTTAACCTGATGGCAGGTAGGTTAGGTAGAGCTTTTAGAGACATTGCTATACAGAAAAACTTTATGAAAAGAACTTCAGCTGCATGGAAACTAGCAGAAAGAATCAACTTTGGGATCTCATCTTATTAGTAAAGCTTCTGCACAGCAAAAGAAACCAGTAATAGAGTGAAAAGAAAACATACATGTTGTAAACAAATTTACCAGGTGTTTCTCTTTTATATAGAGTATATAAAGAACTTAGAAAAGTCACCACAGCCCAATTCAAAGACCCATTTTTAAAAATTGAATTATTTATTGGTACAATGTATATGCATCTCACAATCACACGTAACATTGGGGAATTTGTACCAATATATGACACAGTCAATTCTCATATTTAACCATATCCAAAGACCCATTTTAAAAATGGTCATCTGAATGTCCAGGGATTTAGCTCAGTGATTCCTGCATTTACCTGGCAAGCAGGAGATCCCAAGTTTGATGCCAGGTACCACATAACATGATGCCAGCTGTGATGGCTCATGCCTGTAATCACAGCACTCAGGAGGCAGAGGC
>PVIC010005933.1:0-55906 GCA_004025085.1 Thryonomys swinderianus | reverse complement strand
GTTTCTCATAAATAGCTTGTATTAAATTGAGATAAAGTCCATCGATTCCAATTCTCTGTAGGGTTTTGATCATAAATGGGTGTTGGATTTTGTCAAATGCTTTTTCTGCATCTATTGAGATAATCATATGGTTTTTGTCCTTGAGTCTGTTAATATAGTGTATTATATTGATTGATTTACGTATGTTGAACCAGCCTTGTATCCCTGGGATAAATCTGACTTGATCAGGGTGTATGATTTTCTTCATTACTCTCTGTACTCTGTTTGCCAGTATTTTATTTAGGATTTTTGTGTCAATGTTCATTAGAGAGATTGGCCTGTAGTTTGCTTTTTCAGTGGTAACTTTCCCTGCCTTTGGGATCAAGGTGATGGTTGCTTCAAGGAATGATTTGGGGAGTACTGCTTCCCTTTAGATTTCATTAAAAAGATTGAGAAGTACTGGTATTAACACTTCTTTAAAAGTTTTGTAGAATTCAGCAGTGAAGCCATCAGGACCAGGGCTTTTCTTTGTTGGTAGGTTTTTTATTACATTTTCAATTTCTCAGATTGATAACGGGTTGTTTATCATTTTTATATCCTCTTCATTCAGCTTTGGAAGTTCACATGAGTCTAGGAATCTATCCATTTCTTCTAGATTTTTCCATCTTCTTGGAGTATAAATTTTCAAAATATGTGTTTATGATCCTTTGGACTTCTGGGTCTGTGCTGATTTCCCCGTTTTCATTCCTTATAGCATGGATTTGAGCCTTTTCCTTCCTTTGTTTGATAAGATTGGCTAAGGGTCTGTCGATCTTACTTATCCTTTCAATGAACCAATTCTTTGATTCATTGATTCCTTGTACTGTTCTCTTTTTCTCCATTGCATTCATTTCTGCTCTGATCCTTATAATTTCCTCTCTGGTATGTGCTTTGGGTTTGTTTTGCTCCTCTTTTTCTAATTGTCTGAGGTTCATCATTAGATTGTTTATTTCAGTTTGCTGTATTTTCCGAGGCATTCACTACTATGAATTTCTTTCGTAGAACTGCTTTCATTATGTCCCATAAATTCCTGTATGTTGTGCTGGGGTTGTTGTTTAATTGTAAAAACTGTTTAATTTCTTCTTTAATTTCTTTTGTGGCCCATTGGTTGGTCAACAGAGTGTTGTTCAATTTCCATGTGTTTGTGAGGATCTTGGAATTTCTTTTGCTATTCAGCTCCAGTTTCAAGACGCTATGGTCTTATAGTGTGCAGGGGATAACTTTGATTCCTTTGCATTTACTTAAGCCTGTTCTATGGGCTAGAATGTGATCTATTTTGGAGAATGATCCATGAGCAGCTGAGAAGAAGTATATTTTCTCTCTGTAGGGTGAAAAATTCTGCAGGTAACTATTAAGTCCTTTTGCTCAAAAGTTTGATTTAGGTCAAGTATTTCCTTACTGATTCTTTGTCCAGTTGATCTGTCAATTTGTGACAGTGGAGTATTAAAGTCCCCTACTACTATTGCATTGGTGGTTCACTGGCTTTTCATGTCCAGTAATGTTTGTTTTATATAGTTAGATGCATTAGAGTTTGGTGCATAGATATTTATGATTGTTATTTCTTTCCCCTGTATTGTTCCCTGTAGGAGAATATAGTGGCCTTCTTTGTCTCTTTTAATCAGTTTTGGTTTGAACTCTATTTTATCTGCAAACAAGATAGCCACTCCTGCTTCTTTGCAGTTTCCTGTGGTGTGGAGGACTGTTTTCCAACCTTTTATTTTCAGTGTATGGGTTTCCTTCTGAATTAGGTGTGTTTCCTGGACGCAGCAGATTGTAGGATCTTACTTTGTGATCCAGTCTTCTAGTCTGTGTCTTTTAACTGGCCCATTGAGTCCATTGACCTTAATGGTTATGACTGATATGGACATATTCAGAACTGCCACGTTTCCCTGTTCTTGTTTTTTTTCTTCCTTGCTCTTCTGTTTTTCTATTTAGTTTCCTGTTTGCCCCAATGAATTCACTCTCCTGGGTCTCATGGGTATGGAATTTTCTGTGTTTTTTTTTTTTTTCCAAGACATTCTTTAGAATGTTTTGGAGTGCAGGTTTCGTATTTGTTAAGTTTTTCAGGTGTTCTTTATCATGGAACTATCTTATTTCCCCATCTATTCTGAAAGATAGTTTTGCAGGATACAACAGTCTAGGTTGGAGGTTGTTTCCCTACAATGCTTGAAATACTTCCCTCCATGTTCTCCTTGCATTGAGTGTTTGTGTTGACAAGTCTGCTGTGATCCTAATGGGCTTCCCTTTGTAGGTGATTTTCTTTCTTTCTCTCACTGCTTTCAGTATTTCATTCTTCTGTTGTGCATCTGGAACCTTGATAATTATATGTCTAGGTGTAGATATTTTTATGTCATGGCGTTTTGGAGTCTGTTAGGCCTCATTTATCTGTATGTCCATTTCTTTTCTTTTTCTATTGTTATCTCTGACAATAGCTTTTTTATGTCTTTTACACTGTTCTCCTCCTTCCTCATTGACTCCAGTCTTATATTATTTTTATTTGAGTCATCTAGAAGCTGTTGGATTGATTTCTCATGGTTCCTTGCTCTTTTCCATAGATTATATTTTTCCTGCTTGTTGGCTGCTATGCTGTCCTCTAGGACTGAGATTTGGTTCTCTGTTTCATTCATCCTACTTCACAAGCTTTCGTTCTCCTTCCTCATTCCCTGGAGCTCTGCTTGAAGCTGTTTAAAAGATTCCATGGATTCTATCATCTTGCTGATCTCTTCTTTAATGATGTCTTTCTCTCTGGACAGTATCTCTGTTTTGATATCAGTGATGAGTTCTGATTTCCATTTTACTAGGTCCCCTTTAGTTACCATCTCAAAGAGTCCTAGTGTTTAAGTTTCAGTTTGCCCTATTTCCCTTTTCTCTGAATTTCCCTGTGGTGGTGATCTTTGTGTCTGTTTTTTTTTTGTGTGTGTATATTTTCTCATTTCTACTCTTTTGTTGTTAGTAATGCTATTTGTTTGATTTTTTTGCCTGATGACAGGGCAATGTTTGTTGCAGTCCTCTTTCTTTCTATTATCTGGGGCTCCTTTTTATGTGGCATCTTCCTGGGGTGTCCTCCTTTAATCTGTAATGACCCTTGAGAGTTCTCAGTTCTAACACGTAATGGGAGGTATTTGAGCAGAACAATCACATCATCTTTGTTACCATAATATGATCAGTTCCAATATCAGCATTAAACACAGTTAATAAAATGAAAAGTTTTGTTAATTTCTATTGTGAAGACTTTGAGCTCATGAGTTACCTCTGTGTCCATATGCCAAAATTTAGAATTAGCAATGTGTGTACAACATGTAGATCGTAAACGTACCCCTAGAACCCTTTGGGGATAAAAGGTCACTGGGGAATCAGGGAGGTAGGGAGACAGGAGGAGAGTGAAATAGGGTTAGCAGATTTATGAAGATTACCTAGACTTGAGAACCTCATATATGCCAGTGGGTAATAGAGGATAAAAGGGCATATATAAAAAACAGTACCAACTGTATGCTATAAGACCGTTGGAGACTTTGCAGACCTTCTTTTAATAGTATAGGAGAACAAATAGGGCAGCCTAAGAGTCTTTTACTTCTGGGTATTGCTTCTGACAGGAAGATAGGAGAGGGTGTGGGGACAGAGATTAATAGAGGGATCTAGGAGTAGATGGCAAAATGCAAGCTAGATTCCTTTTTTTTTAAATCTTGCCTGGTTTCTCAGCGTGGCTCTGGTGTGGAGGGACACAGAAATGGCTCCGGGCTCCTCTCGGGCCTGGGTCCTTACAACGCTGCTCAGGGGTGGGGTGGGGGCTGGCTGGCAGGCCTCAATCCTCCGTGGTAAGGATGGCGCCCGGGGTCTTTACCTGAGTCCTTTGTGTGCGCCTCTGGGGTGGAGCAGGGCCAGTCAGCAGGCCTCAGCCCTCCTCAGTGGGAACGGAATGGCACCTGGGTCTGTACCCGAGTCCTCTGAACCCTCACAATCATCTTTTAAAGGATTTCAACTAAAAATTAGTGGATGAATGAGTTTAACCCTCACAAAACATCTATAAATTCAATACTAGTATTTGCCCATTTTATATAGCATGAAACTGAGACACACAGTAGCCTAATGAACTGCCAGACAGTATACACTTACTTGGTGCCCACATGGGTTTGAATATATACAGCGTGGCTTCACGATCTATGCTCTTAACTATTGCTGTATGTTGCTTTCCAGTATGAGCACTGCTGGAGCTGAGACATAGAGCCACCACCGGATTCTCTTGGTAGACAAGTGACTTATAGAATTCACACTGGAACAGTAGCAAAATGCCCATTAGTTATATGTCCAAGACTCCCATAGACTGTTTGGGAAATGTAAAAACTGTTAATCACTACTGAATTCCAAAGTTTGATCATGATATGTGAAACCTTTAAAAAGCACACATCGGAACACATATACAGCAGCTCTGTGGGCATCTGATTTTCTCATCTAAGCATTTGGGTGCACAGCCTGACACCTGATGTGGTATCCCGATCTCCCTCCTATCCTGATAGAAGGTAACTGAAAATTTGAGACACACAGGTGTATGGCACATAGACAGGGTGTTATTAAAACAAATGGATGCAGGGGGAAAGGTCTGAAAGGATTTTTTCTATAGAACTTTTTAGTATGAGTCAGTTTGGATTCTCCCCATTTGACCTTCAACTCCCAGGAAATCTAGGTATAGCTGCTTTGATTTACTCCTGTAATAAGTTGATCGATTAATGGGAGAGGCTGGCTTTATGAAGCCCGTCCTTGAATGGTATTGGAGACTGCCATAGTGAGAGAGTTATACTACCACTGCTCGACAAAAAGGTCATTGGAAAAGAATCAAAGACAGCATAAATGATGGTTGCTACATCAAAAACCTCTCTACAACAGACAGAAAATGTTGAACAAAATACCTCTTGGGGTTTGGTGCAGATGCTGCACAGTAAGTTTAGTTGGAATTGTTGTGTAGGTCTCTTCTACTCACAAATGACACCCATGGAGGGAGCCCTACGTGGAGATGCTGTCCTTGTTTTTAATAACACAAACCCTAGAGGAGCCTTAGGCGCTACTTGGAGGAATGCACTGAACTGTAGTTAGGGTTTGTCTTTACTATTTCATTATCCCAGTTCCTGAGGTTGTAGTTCACAGTGATAGTTCTTTTTCCAGATCCAGATATTGAAGATAAAAGATAACGGGGCAACGGATGTAGCTTGGAGCATCCATGAAGTCCAAGACTCAATCCCCAGTGCCAAATAAAATTAGAAAACAGTGCAATAGTAAAACAGAGACCTACACGAGATTACATGGAATCTATAGTTTGGTCTTCACTGACCACTAAGGAAAGAAGACGATGTTGGTGTATGCCTGAATTTGTCAGACACCAGACACAGAGCTTCCTTTTTCCTTCTGGGTCTCTAAGAACAGGTGTGTGTGTGTGTGTGTGCATGTGAGTAGCTGACTGTCTGAGCACAGGTGTCAGCTTCAACAAGCTAGTGGCTCTCCCCACATCTAAAAACCTCCCAGACTCTGTGGTTGCCAGGACATCATTTGTCACTTGTTTAGTTTTCATCTTTCTGAGAGAATACGGTGAAGCCTAAGACCACAGCTGTGTCTCCTCTCAGATCCTTCCCATTTAGACTGGGTTTTTTTGTCTGGTGAGGAGAAATTCATCATAAAACATGATGTCTGGGAATCTGGCTAACAGAGCCAAATAGGATGGCTGTGTCACCTGGCTTTAAAGAGACTGCAACACTAACAGGCTAGTTTGTAAGCTTCACATATTTATCCACTGACACCCATTGAGAAAGATGCTAAAATATTTTGATCTCTTGAGTATGGGCATTTGTGGCAGATGGTGTCTTCAGTAGCAGCGTATTGGAAGTGGGTCAGTGGGAGAAGAGAGTAGGGTATCCCACTAGAATATATAAAGTCGAAGAGATAGAAACTTGGCCTTGTTTTAGAGGATGGCATTGTGCCAACTGTTGGAACACCCATGTGGGTTTCCAACTCAAGCAGGGAGAGTTTCCTCTTCTGAGCAACATGACATGGATGACACTTCATTTAAACAGTCTGCTGGGACCATTTGCTGGGTTGGAAACTCAGGACCTAGGGCACCTACACAGCATGGGAAATGTGTATGCTCACGTCACTGGTAATCAAATAGGAGCCTCCAGACAGGCCTGCACCATTGCTGGTAGGAAGAACATTGTTAGCGTCATGCACCTATGTAAAAGGCATTGAGAAACATAGCTGAGTGAAGAGTGAATTATCCAACTGTATCTTTGGGTGACTTTGCACAGGACTGAAATGCTCAGCACAGCTCCATGTCTGAAGACCAGGATGCTGCTAGCTGGCCGGTGGGAGGGCAGAGACTGAGCAGTCTTGAAGAGGTGGCCCCTCCACCCTCACCACTCAGCCATTATGATAATGTAAACGCCCTTGGAGGATGCAGGGGAGGCCACAATTGAGCAAGTGGAGCTTAGGTTCTTTGAGGTCATAGGACTCTACCAGTTCCAGCTCAATCTGATTTTCTGGCTTGATATTATTTATTGATTTGCTTGGAAATAGAAGTTTGCTCTAAAATCTATTGGACAATGACACAAAGGCAAGCTGATTGTTTTCTCTAGGGACCTAAGGAGTGTAAAATTTGCCATTGGTTGAAAGGCCAGAGAGTATCATCAGCATTGCTCATCAGCCTTCTTGCTTAAAGATGTCTTTCCTAGTCAGCTTCCACCATTGGTGAACCTGGACTCAGCCCTGTCAACTCAGATAGCAGAGGCCAGGGTGTGGAATCTTGTAGGGCTCACTTGGAAGGGCCTGCTGGAGCTCGTGCACGGGGAAGACAGTGCTTTATGCAGTGCAGGCTATTAGACACGCTAACAAAACCTTGGAAATGTGCAGGAACTAACAAGAAAGAAGAAACAGGAATATTTCAAGAAAGGAAACCAGTAATAGATTCTTGAAAAGAGAAGGAAGAGTATTAGTTAAAAAGAAACATTTTTATACTGATCTTGAGCTAAAAAGAATTGGCACTGAGGATGGAAGATAACAAAACAGAAAATAGGAAAAGAAATGGTTAATTTTGGTACATTTGTGTGAGTAGCTACAGGAGGTTCTCTATCTGGAAAGGTTATATACTAGCAAATCAACCATTTGAGGATTGCAAATATATTTTTTATTTTTTTTATTTTTTTGAGCCAGGGTCTCGCTTTGTAGTTCAGGCTGGACCTAAACTCACTATGCAGCCCAGGCAAGCCTTGAACTCAGCAATCCTCCTGCTTCTGCCTCCCAAATGCTGGAATTACAGGGTGAGCCACCACACCTGGCCTGCAAATACATTTTTAAAAAATTGTATCTGTCCTGAACATTGACAGACATATTTTTGGTTCTTTTCCCCTGAATAATACAGTATGGCAACCACTTACATAACATGCATGTTGTATTGGCATTTTAAATCATCTAGAGATGATTTAAAATATATGAAAGAATGTCCATGGATCATATGCAAATACTGCATCATTTTATAGAGGGATCTATCTGTAGACTCTGGTATCCATGGGAGCCCTGAAATCAGACTCCTGACAATATCTAAGAAAAACTCTAGTAAAAACTGTAATAACTTACAGTATATTACAGTTCATAATATGCTTCATATGTACTTTTATCTTTGAAACAAGTATGGATTTCTTCATTTTCCAGATGTGAAAAGGTCAAGTGATTGCCTGAAAGTAGCTAATTCATAAGGCGATAAGACACAAACTTAGGATTTCTGAAACAGTTTGGCTTCTTAGCCTTTTCTTACAGCTGCTTCATTCATATAAAGGGCTAAGTGAGTACATCACTGTGAACCTGTAGATTTTTAACAGGGGAACATTTAAAATGGAAATAGCCTGGTACCAAATGAGGCTAATTTTCCTTCTTTGAGGGGAGAGGAATTTAGCTTAAAGAGGCAGCCGGAATGAGGGTAGTGGGAACGGAGAGCACCCTCGCACCAGGCCCCACTTCATCGCGGAGCAGCAGGTCAGGAAGGAAGCTGCCTTTTGATCGCATCTCTGGGCATATTGTTACTTATTAGTCATATTCAGTTCTTTGCTTTGTGCAGGTTAATTCTTGAATGGGAGGCAAGGCAGGAGCTCTGACCTTCTCTGTCTTCCTTGAAGCTTCCAGTAGAATCTAATAAGAACTCACAAAAGAAAACCTAAAATGTCCGAGTTATCTGCTATTTTTATTCTTGTGACTTTTGATATAATCTAAGGTACACAGAAAGTTCGTACAAATAGTATGTAGAACTGCAATATATTTATTTAACCAGGATGTTGACATTTTCATTTTTCCCTTCTTTCTTTGTAAGTTTACCAGTGCACACATAGTTACACACACTCATGCACACACGTGTGCACACCATACCACACGAGCTGCTGACAGTGCCATTCTCTACTTTCTCTTTCCTAGATCAGCACATTTTCTTATATAACCATAGTACAACTATTACAGTTAAAAAATTAACATTTTCACAACACACTTGCCAACCTATAGACTTCTGTTGATTATGCTAATAATGTCATCTATAACAAAAGAAACGGATAGTGCTTTGCACTCAGTATATTTACTTATTTCCTGTACCCCAGCAAACACAGTTGTATCAGATTTGCTTAGCCATACCTCTGTGGAAAGGAAACCTACTAGTCTGAGTTCCATGTTTGTTTAGTTGCTTTTTAGCCTGAAAATATATGCTCTAGATAATATATTCAGAAATGATTTGCATTTGTTTTTAGTTTTTCCTCCAGTTCATTTGTTATTCATTCAAAATATATTCAGTTATTTTTTTCTGTTTGTATTCCATTTTAGATTTTTATTTTCATTTAAAAGCCAGAAATGTGCAAGATGATAAACTCAGAGACATGAGACCATTCACTTACCCATTTTATCCTTTTCCATTCTCTTCTTTTTTCCATTTAGTTTCTACCTACCTTAGCAAAGGGCAGTCTTAATGGTTCCATTTTTACCCTTTCTCTATGTCTTTTAAAAAACAGAAAAACAGGGTAGTTCCTTATTCCTCTTCTTTTACACAAAAGCTTACCATGCATATCATTTTATACTTCTTTTATTCAATGTCATGTAAGTCATGCACATGCAATTCTTCCTTATTTTATTTTTTCACCTTAATAGTATTTCATCGAGGTGATACCAGCTTTACTGACCCATTTTTCCTTTTGTCAACATTTAAATTCTTTCTAACAGTTTGCTATTAAAATAATGCTGTAACATATAGCCTTACACATGTGTATTACCATAGTGGGGGAAATACATCTTCAGAGTAGATTGCTAGGCCAAAAGGCAAACACATATGTCATTTTGTTGGGTGTTTTCAAATTGCTCTTCCTAAGGACTGAATCCATTTATAGTTATGTCAGCAATGGATCAAAGTTCTGGCTTCCCACAACTTTTCCAAATGAGTATGTTATTACACTTGTGAGAACTATACCAGTGACATGTTGGTATAGTTTTAACATGGAATTTTCTCATTACGAATATGGCTGAACTTCTTTGTACCTACTTGAGTGCTAGACTTATGCATACTGTTTCTGTGAATCATTTTTTTCCTCTTGTTCGTACTGATGTTTGTATCATTTCTCCTTAATCTTTAAGAGGCCTTTAAGTAATAGAGTTATTTCTTTGTCTGTGATGTATGTTGTTAGTATTTTCTTCAAGTTGATCAACTTTCTGGTGTCCACTCAACCTAAACCATAATCTGGGGACTATGAATAAACATTCCTCCTCTGTTTCGTTTCAAGTATTTACATGCTCAGTAACCAGTTTTCACATACATTTCAAAGATAAACATCAACAAAGACTTTAGTTGGTAGAGTTTCCAGGGAGATGATACCTCTCTTTGAAAGTTCTCCCTGTCTGAACTCTGCAAGTGAAGAAAAGTGTCAAAAATAAAAGCATAAATAAATAAATATCTCAGATTAAACAGGTACTAATTTCTTTTTTGTTTTCTCCGTTTTATTATTTTCTACCTTTAGAGCTAGTTGGTTTTTTAGCTCAAGAACACTATAGAAATGTTTAACTGTTATTTTTTTCTCTTTGAAAGAATTTTTGACTGCTTTCATGTTTTGAAATAATCCTGTTTCTTCTTTCTTGTATTTTCTTGCACATTGCCAAGATTCTGCTAGTGTGTCTAATTGCCTGAACTGTGTAAACCACGGTTTACCTACCCACGCGCTCCAGCAGGCCCTCCTGTGTCATTGTGTAAGATGGTCTTTCTGAGGTGGTCACTTCCTGTTTGAGAGTGATGTGATACTGCAGGTGTGGATCCATGTGGCACTGAACTGGATGTGTGAGCTTTAGGAGATCTCTTGGAGACAAGCTTTGACCGCCAGAGAGCCATTAGCGGGGCCTCTGTCTCCTTTCCTTCTAGGACTTTCTATTTCCTTTCACAGTTGACATGATAGTGGCTTTGTAAGGAACCGGAGCAGTTTCCTGGGGCCCCTGCTCCCTCACCGCACTGCCGACCCATCCCATAGCCTTCTTCTCAGGAAGCAGTCTGTACACAAAGGAGCCCTGGGGAGGACAGTGTGGGAAATTACTGATGAAGGAAAAAGAAAAGCTGGAGTCTGGGTGGAGGGAGAAAACAGAGTGCAAATCCACCTATTCTGTTCTTTCTCATTTTATCAAAAAATGTTCATTGGAGGCAGTGACAAAAGAGGACAAGGCTGTGCAAATTTGTTGTAGAAAGAGGTAAGGAGAATCGTAGTGAAACGACAGTAATTTTGAATACAGCATGCCTTCCCAGTGCCCCCACACACTCGGAATGTTCACAAATGCTATCTTGCAGAGAAGATTTTGTGGACTGACTGATTCATTGCAAGCCTCCTCCATACTAGATCTTAAAGATGCTGTATGAGAAGCGAGGCCAACGTGGCAGGCTGATAGGAGGGCTGTCATCTAAAGGTTTTCTAGCTGGTGCCAGGGAGCCAGGTTCCCCTTTCTTTCCAGTGGTAATTCCCAGTTTGGATCTATCATTTGCAAGGAAACACACAAAAAGTAAATGACAGGGATCTCATGAAAGTATGGATTCTTTTAACTTACTTCTCTGAGCTCTTCAGACTAGATGTGCATTGCTCTACATGGGAAAAAGAGTGACCATATAGCTCAGTGGTTTTACATGGTTCAACTTTGAAATAAAAGTCACAGACATTTTGCCTATAATAAGATAGCAAAATGTTTTATAAATGAATTAAAACATTCTTTACACCTTTATAGTAATCTCCTGTCCTTTTATTCTTGATCCTCAAGCTCTTTATGCTAATCTTTATTTGTTTTACTACAGGTTTGTATAAAATCTGAGGCTTGTAATATTCTCAAATAATTTGGAATTTACTTCCTATGCATTTAGCTTTCAGTATTTAGTTTTCACCGGGCAAGATGTGGTGGAGCAGACTCTGAGAAACAAAGCACAGCCCCTGGCTCAGTGTCATCTTTT
Organism: Thryonomys swinderianus; assembly: GCA_004025085.1. NCBI lineage: Eukaryota > Metazoa > Chordata > Mammalia > Rodentia > Thryonomyidae > Thryonomys > Thryonomys swinderianus. The sequence continues at coordinate 44,409 of PVIC010005933.1, read as the reverse complement.
AGGGTAGGGAAAGCGATACAGAAAGACCGGAAATGAGCCAGCACATTTATGTATGAGTTGTGTGTTTTTGTGGCTCTAACAAAATACCTGAAGTGGGTAATAAAAGAGGCTTAAGAAAACTTTTATTAATACATATTTGCTGTACCTCATGGTAACAATCATTGTAAGGAGTTGGTACATGTACTTAACACATTTCAATCTTCTTTCCTTTTTTCTCCACTTCTTTTATTTTTCCAGTATCAGCTTCATTTATTTATCTTATAATATCTTATAAAGATAATTATCAAATTACAGCTTGAAAACAACATGAGTAGGCCAAAGAACAAACACAATGTGTAAGAAAATTGTACAGAGTCAAGGTACACTTTGGATACACTGTCCACACTAAATTATAACACCTTTGTTCTTTCCATTTTTCCTAGTATTGTCTTTTATTTCATACTTTATATATATTTTTCATATAAGAAAAGCAATGTATATTTAAGTGTGAAGTTACTTGAGTTAATATTACGGTAGTATCCAGGTACATCCATTTCCTTATATATGATTCAAGTTTATATATTTTTTTCACCTGATAACACATTCCCACTTTACTTTTTCAACAGTATGGAAGTGTTTTTCTCTACTACTGCACTAGCATTTATTGCTTTTTGGATCCTTGATCATAAGTTTATAGAATTTCAGTATTGTTATCATTCAGAGGCTTATCAGGCTTACAGTTTGGGAGGATTAAATGGTCATTAAGATCAGGCAGTCCTCTCAAGCTGTCTGTATCAGGTCATGGTAGATGGTTTCATGGTGGGAATGTGTTTGAGAGAGAAACATCACACAGGGAGACAGAAGCCAAAGAGTGGGGAAGGCCCAGTCTTGCTCTTTTTTCACAACATACGTTCACAGGAACTAACTGGGGCCCCATGAGAATATCAACCCTGTCTTGTAGAAGCACCAGTGACTTAAACACTTTGCACTAAGCCTCTTAAAACTTCTACCCCTTTCCAGCATCACTGCTCTGCAGACCAAGCTTCCAACATATCAATTATTGTAGGGCAATAACATACAAACCATAGCGATAAGAAAGCAGAAAATAGCAAAGGAAATCACCACAATTCCCTCAGGTTCAGAGTGGAGTCCCCATGGGACAGGACTCCCCTCACTTTCTCAGGCCCACCCATTCCAAACCACTTTATGCGCACAGCAGTGGGAGACCAAACACAGCTTGTCTTACTACAGTCTTATTAAGAGGAAAAGAGAGAAGAGGACACCTTATCGGTGAAACAAAAAATGAGAGTGAAGTCACTTAGGTTAGCTGTTTTGTGAACTAAAAAATTTAAGGCAAGCTGGATAAAGTCTTACACACATAAAACCCTTTTGTATCTAAAGATGTTGTGAAGCAATCAAGATATATCATGACAGTGAAAAATCAAGTGAACTTACCACTTAATGAACTACATGGTAGATAGTAAACACCCTATAAAGTATAGATATGATTACAAAAGTAATAGTAATTGATTCTTATACTTCCATGGGAATTCTGCCATATTCATTTGTAAGTTCATTAGTTCCAGTGAACTTATTTTAAGACAAAGGAGAAGCCAGAAGATTGTTTTCCTCATGGTTGGATGGCAAGATGCCACCTAGTTGGGCACTTTCTGATCTATGGTTTCATACTGGTCATACAGCAAGGGAATTCTTGGTAATCTAAGCCACACAGAGTTATGAATCCAAGCAAGAGTTCTCCAAGAGAAGTAGATAGAAGTAAAATTATAGCAGCTTTGGAGCCTAATTTGAGTTAGTACCTTTTTCAATTATAAGATGAATACATACATTGAAGAAAATTTGCAAAATAGATTATAGGTAAGAAAAATTACAAAGTAAAAATCATTCACATAATAAAATATTCTATTATGTTATAATATGGGGCCTACGTTCCCAAACACGTGAAGATGTGAAGATGTAATAAGTATACCAATATAAATACTGGACCATTTATCTGATAATATAATATGTCTGTTTTCATCTTGTACCCATCTTTTCATTACCTCTAATGTCATGCTAATATGTACTGTATTATTCTGTTAGAATGATGCACTATAATCTATTAATGGATATATTATTGTTGAAAATTATATTTCTGTCACTTCTAAACACTTTATTTTCATGATAATAGCTATAATTTACTGGGTGCTTACCCATCTACCATGTACTTAATTAGACAATGAATGTAGAGAGCAATCTCCATTCACTGGGTCTTAATATAGAACAAATCTGCTTTTCTGTCGTTCCTTTTGGCCCTGGCCATTTTGGATCTTGGTTCTTTGATCCAGAGCAGTTTCATGGATCATGACTAGAGAAAAATCCCACCACTTCCTCATTATTTTCAATTATTAAGCATTGGCCCAGTTTAAAAGTGAAATATGAGTCTGGGAGCATTCTGGCGAGAGCTCTGTGGGAACCTTCTGACCACAGAGTTCCTTGATGTGGAAGAACAGGAGGATGAGTCTGGCTGTACAGCGCCTGACTTTTCAGAGCACACTCCACTCCGAGGACTCTGAGTAGGATCCTTGCACGATGGCAGCTCAAGCCAGGCCATCTCCAAGTGCTTTCTTGGCACCCAGAAATGCCCTCAGCTCCACAAAATGAAGGGTATGCAGTTTCTTATTCACATCTCTTCTCTCTCTACTCCTGCTCTTCAGTTTCCTTTTTCTTAGCTTAGGGAGTTGCAGACTGCTCAGAAAGAAAGTCATCTAAGATGCAAACTTCTCTTTCTTGGGGAGGCCCTTGAGCATGGCTGGTGATTTATTTCATGCCTGACCTCCTTAGCCCTCCCCATACTTAAGTACACGTCTTAAGGGAGAGAAAAACAAACCGTGAACTGCTGCCAAAATTTCCTTTTTTATTTTCTCTACTGACTTTCACTTGTGATAGTAGTCCTGGCAAGTGCTAAGCAAACTTAGCACAAGAGTCACTCAGGAACTTGTTAAAATGGCAATTCTAATTCCACACTTCTGGAGGGTGGTCTGAGATTCCCTTTCTTACAGGTCCCCAGCAGGGGGGAGGGCTCCTGCTTGTGTGGGCCACATGCTGCCTAGCAGGATTGACTACGGATGATTATAGTGAGGCTGGTCTTGTCTCAGAGCTGTGCTGGACAGCCTTGTGGCTTCCTGTGCTGTCTTGTGAATACATGGCTCTTGGCCCCAGAACTTGATCCCTACTGTCAGTTTTGTCAACATTAAAAGTCTCTCAGCATTGTTTTTTGCATGTTTTACATTACTTCATTTGTACATAAGCATTAATATTACTACCTCTGTTTGACTAATTGAGAAAAATGAAGAAAGTCCCCTGGGAGGATGGTTAATTACTATAGGTCAATTGCATAGCTACTCCTATCAAGACTTAGCAAAAGGCATAGTTTTATTGAGTCTTTCTTCAGTCATTTCCCCCCAAATCTCTTCATACTATACTCTTGTACCCTAGTTCAATTTTCACAAAACCATAATGGGATTTATTTGCTATAACAGCAATAACAATAATAAGGAGAAGAAGTTTGTTAAGCATTCCTACATGCCACACCCAGTGCAGAGGATTTTACCTGCCTTATCTTGTTAATTTTCTCACATACTTAAAAGATAGTGAGTTTAACTTAATCTTGGAATTGAAAGGAAAAAATTCCAGGCTGTTAACTATAACCCTATATTATGCGCTTTGTATCACAATAGCAATATATTTCTGGTTTGAATCCCATGAAACAAAGGGGTAATTCCAGTAGGCCACAAAAAAGAAATAAAAACTCAAAGGTGGCTGTTTTAAAGGTCATTTTACAAGTTAAAAAGATCTGACTCTAAATTACCTGGATTTTAAAATTTAATTTTCAACCGAGTGTGGTGGCACACGCCTATAATCCTAGCATTTGGGAGGCAGAGACAGGAGGATTGCTGAGTTGGAGGTTTGCCTGGACTACATAGTGAGCTCGGAGCCAGCCTGAACTACAAAGCAAGACCCTGTCTCAAAAAAAAATTAAAAAAAAAATTAAACTTCCAACATGCATTCACTGAGATGCAGTCATTGAAGTCTGAACTGGATTGGTATGTGGACTTCATTGTTTATCATTTCATAAGAAGATGTTCTGGAAGTTTACATTTCTGGATCTTGTGCTAATTGGTTTTTTGCCTATAAAATTATGTATATTTTACTTATAAATTATAGAAAATCATAGCATTGCAATCCAGGTATCCCACTGGCCAGGCAATGCAGTGCAGAGTCCAAGAGACTTTTCTAAGGTGACCATGAGATAGTTTCATGTTTGAACTAGACTTCAAGTCTCCTGGCATGAACTCCAGACTTACTCATCCAGGCTGGATTTCATTTCCCTTTGTAGTAGCCTTGGGCACAATGTTCAGTTCAGAATCTGGTTTCTGTAATGTGTTAAAAGTCTCCCAAGAAAACAGGTGTGGCAGGTCTCTATCTTACACAGCTGACACTAAATTTGACTCTCTGAGCCCAGCGCTTAGTCAACACATGATCACTTTGAAGATATCAGGAAACCCAGAATAAAACAAAGCCACTCTTGGAAACATAAGCCTGATCTGTGCACCTATAGACTTGTGACCAGGCATCCTTCTGCCTTTAATGAGACTTCACAGTGACAGGATTGGAACAGATTGCTGGCATTATGGCAGCCAGGATATTGTCAGGAGGAACTTGGCAGTGCTCATAGGTGTTATGATGCTGGCTCTTTACTCAAGGGCAAGAATATCGAAGGGAAAATTAGATATGAAACAGAGTGCAGGGTAATGTCAGAAAAGTTCAGAAGCTGAAACTGGTTGCTGTCAATGCATAGGAAATTATTTGAGGTTTACACACTTTGGAGTCCTTGGTGACTGAAGACATAGCCAAGAATTGCTTCAGTGATATTCCTTCATAAATCTGCATAATAATCTCTCGGCGGGGCTTTAGTGAAATTACAAGTATTCATTTACTAAATTGGGTTCAGTGTCTGCATCATGCGCACCGTATGAATATTCAGTACGGTGAATGCTTCCCGAGCCATGTTGGAGTTAACACATAGGCTGAATATAACTGGAGTAGAACTCAGAATCTCAAGCTTATTTTCACTTAGCAGGGACCCTAGTGTCTTCAAGAATGGGGCCCTTCCCACACCCCTGACATGACAATTAACAGTCATTCTAATAAAAGCACATGTAAAGTGGTTTTAGTATTTGTGTCTGATTTTTGGCATGAAGTAGCTGTCCTTATAACAGGGGACTAGGATAATAATACATAGGTCTGTGAATAGTTTTTTAGAACAGTGGCAGCTGCCAGGCAGGATCAAGAAGAATGTTTAATTAACAGTGCTCAGTAATAACCACAAAGGAGAAGTTCAGTGAGAAGACATGACTCTCTTGTGTGATGAAGGTCTGTCTGTGTGGAGTAGGATAGAGCACCACAAATATCTGATATAACTGGAAGAGCCTTGGCGCCTGATAGGCATTTTATCTCTAAACTCAAACATTTTTCTTCTCTAAGCAAGTCAGTTGGCTTACCAGGTTAAGCAAACAGAATCACATTCTATTTGCCCCTAAAGATATTTTTTCTGGAAATGAAAATTAGTAATAGTTCTTTGAGGAAAGCTGGTCACTGCCAGTTGGGGTATAGCAGAACAGCACCTGACCTCAAGCCAGGCAGCCTGAGTGTGCATGGATTCCATACAACAAGCAATTGAGGAGCCTTGGCCAGCCAGTCATTTGCCCTTACACTCTTTCAACGATAGAATGTTCCATAACATTCTCATTATGTGTGTATATTTGAATATATTCTTTGAAAGCATTTCTGCTCATTATATCTTATACCATCCTAAAACATAGCATGACATTAGATCCACAGTTAACGCTGAAAGGTAGCATAAGAAGTTTTATCGCTAGACATTCATTTTTGTACTCCTTATATGGGGGGTAATATGCTACCTGTGCTTCACATGTAACATGTCATCTAGTAAGATGGCTTTTCTTATCATGTTTGCATCTAAGACAGAAAAATTGCCCATCCCAATTTGTCATTTGCCCAAATAGAGTGGAGTGAGCTAAAAATACTGTCACAGTCAGGTTTCTCCAATCTCAGCCTCTCTACTTTGCATGTCTTGGGGCCTCCTTCCTTTAGGATGATTTCTGGGGGTGGGGTGTGAATGTTCTGTATACATTGCTGTTGTTCAAGGACACTGATTCGGGCTTTTCATTTAGCATGTTGCTTATCCAAGCAAACCTAGAGAGAGGAACGGGAGATTTGTTTAAAGGACAAAGTCTTGAATTTTAGAGGAGCTCAAAGAAGGAAGGACAGTTTCATTTTCAACACACTCAGACAAGAAGCAGTTTTGTTGGTTTTCTCTGACCTTTAGTGATGTGACTTTCAGTCTCATGGCCATGAGGCCAGACAGACCAAGGAGCCCAGAAATGGCATGAGGTGGAGAACAAATGACAGTGTGTTCAGATACAGAGCAGAGTAGAGTAATTTCACTTGTATGTGTCTTGCCAGTTGGACAAAGTTTTGAAAAGCTAATGCAGAGATTTGGGGAATGTTAAGTCAATTTATTTTAGCAAAGATGGTATGCACGGATTAGAAGATACAGAGATTGCAGTTAGAGATTGACTGTGGAATTGTCTTAATGGTGCAAGACAGGGCCAATACAGGGGAAAGTTAGTAGTAGTATTTAAAAGATGAATAAAATATCTGGCAGATTCATCAGTCTCAGGTGATGAGGTGTCAAGATGCTGTCCCTCATGGAAGATGACTTGTGTGTTTTTTTTGAGACAGGGTCTCACTTTGCAGTTCAGACTGGCCCTGAGCTCACTGTGTAGCCCAGGCAAGCCTCGAACTCAGCAATCCTCCTGTCTCTGCCTCCCAAGTGCTGGGATTATAGGTGTGAGCCACCATGCCTGGCTGGAAGATGACTTTTAACAGGAATATTTGTGTTTGGAGAAGTGCCATAGTGAAATGACTTGCCAAAGTCAGTTTAAAACCATGGCAATTTGTGTCAACAGTAAAGTAAGAGTACCTAAACATGAAATTAGAGAAATTTCTTTTCGTTTTTTTTAGAGAAGTTCAAAATTAGACCACCAAACTCCATCAAATGTGATAATCAGTTATAATGCAGCTAGCTATGACTTGACAAAGACACTAGCAGAACAATAAATTAATGGCCTTTGAGGATTCTTATCACTAAGAAGACTGAGGACTAGTTTGGAGAGACAGAAAGTGATATTTACTACATCTGAATCTAATGGGCCAAGCATGGTGGCTCACATCTGTAATTCCAGCACTTGGGAGGCAGAGGCAGGAGGATTGCTGGGTTTGAGGTTTGCCTGGGCCACATAGTGAGCTGAGGGCCAGCCTGAAGTACAAAGCGAGACCCTGTCTCAAAAAAAAAAAATCTAATGGCCCATAGAATATAATTGTGTTATGTGGGAGACAGGGTAAGAGGACACAGCCAGAACCCTTGTCTCAAACTCTAGTCCTCCGTGAGTCGCACAACAAAAGGATTAACAAACAAACAACACAATTGGAACCTTGAATAAAAGGTTTAGCCTGGGCTCAATTCTTGTTACTCTGAGTAGCAGCAACAGAAGGCAGCCCAATATCCTGAGTTTGCCACACTTTTATTCAGTACTAAGCCTTCACACCCTGAATCCTAGTATACATAAAGCAGGGCAGATAGCTGCATTAATCCCTGTAGTTGAACATCCTGTAGGGCAGGGCAGATGTCTGCCAATAATCCTAGTAGTTGATCCCAGAGGGCAGAGCAGACATCCATAAATCCAAGTAAATAAGTCATAAATCTGAGTAAGTCATCTGCAGTTCCTGAGAGTGTTAAAAGACAAACTTTGTCAGTTGGTCTGAAGGGAATGGACTAAGGAAAACGTAGAGGTAAGGGACACATTTTGTGAATGTTTCTCTTTGCATATTTGCTACTAACATACCCTGGGAGGATTATATAGTTTTAGGACTTTCATAAGGATTAAAGCAAAAATATCTTCATTCTTTATTTCATAGAATCTTAGCTCACTTTTAGAGACGGGTACCTTTACATTCATAATATAAGAAAAAAGAACAGTGACTGCCCTTCTCATACTACTTGGAAGCCAAGATTATAGTTTTTTTTAAAATTAAGAATAATTTCAGTATGTTGCTATATTTTTAAAAGTTGTGAGTGCTACTGTGGTGAAGTGGGCAAATATAGATGTAAATGAGGGAGGAAGGTGTCACCATCACGGGGGACATTAGCGAAGGGTCTAATTATAGTGTTCCACTGATGGAGATGGGGTTTACACTGCCAGAAGACTGGGAGGGAGCCCCAGCTCAGACCCTGAAAACCTCTGAGCCTGAGTCGAGGCAGTAATGATTGGAAATGTATGTATCCTGGGTTAGCTGGGCCTGCACTATGCTCTGCTTAGCTGACTAACAGAGCATGGCACTTAGCCCCAATGAGTGCAGAAGAGAATTTATGGTCCTTGGTGACTCTGACTTTAGATTTCTAATGAAGCATCCTGATTTCCAGATGAGCTTCGACCTTGTATTCTATTCACAAGGAATGAAGCTGAGAAAATGCACCCTTAGGCCAGAACATCTTCAAAAGAGTTGACTTGGTTTGTTCTACCTAAAACCTTTTGGTTCTATCAAACTTTTTTGGTTTGTCTACCAGACAAATTATCATTTTTAAAGCTTTGCAAAACAGCAACAAATATGACAACGCAAACGAGCCTTTGTTTCTTCTCTAGTAGTATCTTCCTTGTTTGGGTCACTTTCTCTGTGAGTGTAATTATCAAATGAACCATGGCAAAATCAAGTGAAATTGTCTGATTTAAAAGGCAAACACGGTTTGTCTTGGTTTCATATGTTTTGAAGTGACATACTGAATATATGCAAAATTCATGAACAAATTTAGGGTAACATGCCCAAGCATAATTATTTTCCACGTAACAGTATCAATCAGGAATGGCTGGTCAGTCATCCTTTTTAATTAATTCAGAAAGACTGTAACTTTTAATATATTTCTTACATAGGATTTAAATTTTTCATCCAAGCTTATTTCTGGTTCTGGTTGACTTAGGTAAAACTTGTTTTAATGATGGCTTAATAGCAACTGGCTCTCTCCAATGACTTTGAACTTGAGTTGATGGGTGAAGTAATTCATATATGCAATTTCACTTGATTTTGGATGAGGAGACGTTTCTATGAAGAAGACTAAAATTATAGTGGAAAATAAAATATAAATAACAAAGGGAAAGACATATTATGATCTCTTGGAAAATGAAACAATTTAATGCTAAATCACAAATTGCTCTTGGCTCTGTGATTTATGAAAGATTATTTATAAGTATTTATTTTGGTGTTCATACACTTGGATGGCAATAATTCCATCCTTCCCTACACTGGAAATAAATAATGAGTAATGAACTTTGAGATCATGAAGTTTAAAATGCCACAACATTGTAAGCCATTTGTAGTCATTTAAAATGAATACAATTGAAATTACAGTTTTAACAAGATTCCAATAAGTGAATATTAAAACATGTAGCAATATATTTTGAAGAAATTACCTCTGAGAAGTTGAGCTTTACTTTAATTATTGAAAGAATTAAAAAATATATAAAATATTAGCTATAAAATTAATATAAAATATTAACTATTAAATATAAAATATTAACTCATATTTAAGACATGGCTATTACTGGGTTGGTTTCATGTGGGAGCCCATTAGTTCTAGGAAGACCAAATGATCACTATTTGATATGTGGGGCCATTCCTGTATATGGGCCGTAATTTAAAAACACAACTTTTTATTAGTTTCTCTATTCAAATAAAAACACTAGTTATATATTTTTTGTGGTTCTTAAACATAGTAGGCACTAAGAATACTATGGGGAAGAAAAAAATGCATTACTAAGGTCCTAGATGCAGTTTGTCATGGATATATCTTGAGTTCTCTTTTCCCATGATGGAGAAGATCTAATAAAATATCAATGAAGAACAAGGTGTGGTGGCTCATGCCTGTAATCCCAACACTTGGGAGGCCAAGGGGATTGCTGAGTCAAAGGTTTTCCTGGGCTACATAGTGAGTGAGCTCAGGGCCAGCCTGAACTACAAAGAGAGACCCTGACTCAAAAAAAAAAAAAATCTATGAAGAACATGTGAGAAGGCAAAACACCGTCAGTCCATAGTGTCCAGGATTTTATAGTTGAACTCTATAATATAAACTAAACACAACCAAATGTAGGCCACAACCATTGAACAAGTTAGGGGGCGTGCCGTGATAGCCATTCTATTGCTGCCTGTTTTGTTTTTAGAAGTTATCTACAATCCCTAGAGCTTCCCTAGTGAGAACAGCACACTAAATAGAGAGTCTGAGTTGGGGCTGGCCTCGGATATTTCATCCTGGGACCCTGATATCAAGCACACAATACATGTTGCTTTTCATGTGCTCCCTCTGAAAGTTGAAATTGAACTTGGTGGGTTGCAGGACCACAGAGCTTTTCTGACCCCATCTGAGAAGGGTAAAGATACATAATTTAAGGTAAAATAACATTCTCCATACTAACAACTAAAAATATAGACTTGATTTGTAATCGGGAACATAGAAAACCTAACTTTGCTTTTATTTTGGTGCATAAGAAAGTCATAGCTTGAAAAATGGGTTAGGTAAAGGGTGGGAGTAACTTCCCCGAACATCCTCTAGTTGTTAACAAGTCTACTGAGATACTTTGACATATTTTCTTTCATCTTTATAGCGATTCTGAGTGCTTCCTGAGGATGCTAAGACATTGTGTAGAGACCCGAGGAGCTCACGCACTTTGACGTCAGGGCTGGCACTGCTTTCTGTGGGCTGGAGGCTTATACACTGGTGAAGTTGTCCCGTTTCACTTGGGGCTTCTTTCTGGACATTCCTAGTATAATTTACCTTGTTAATTTGTTCTTAATGAGTTCATCAGCAATGATTTAATACAACTTTGAGGAACAGCTTTCTTTAGTCTTTAATTCGCGACAGTTCCCCTTCTATTTGGCAGTACATTAATGGAAATGGAAAATTGCCTCATTCTAAATGTCAGAATAATACTGCACCAAAAACAATTCAGTCATGTCTTTCAAACCACGCACATATGGTTCATCACCAAATGTCACTCTTCTGCTTCCCTCTTCCCCTAGGCACCCCTCCTCCTTCACCTTCCCTTTTCCTTTTCTTCCCATAAGTCTGTCTGGTGGTCGTGGTTCAGATTATGTTCCTCATATCTGTGCATCATTTCATATCCCCTGTTGCCTGTATTTGCCAAGAATCCAGGAAGCAGCTCTCATTAGACTATTTCACCTACACCTGGGAATTGGCAGTTCGCAGATCAGGTGACAGCTATTGCCTTTAGTATTATAAATGTCTTTCATCTGCTCTCAAAGCTGAGAAAAGTTTATGTAAAGTTACTTCAACATAATTTTTGTCCATAATTTCGGTGTGTTTTACAAAGTTCTCTGAGGAAAGCTGTGTTCACCCTCTGCATGGTCATTAGGGTACTTCAGGTTTTTTTGCCCTAGCACTGTGCTTAAGCAAGTTTCTTTCTAAAATGAATGCTTTCATTATGAATATTTTAGTTGTGATTTATTGGGCAACTTCAAAATGAGAACACCTAGCACAGTTTCATTTGTACTTAAAGTATCTATCAATCACCACTCTTAATTCAATAACATCTACAGAACATTTCACTGAATTTTTAAAATTAGTCTAGAAACTAATGCACAAAACCATGTTGTTTTTAAGAAAAGTTAAAAGAGCAATTTCCAAAATTATTGATCAAGCATGAACTTCCATGAGTTAACTTGTGAAGACTATTTTAAATGATATATTTCCCTTTCTGAAAAGGACTTTTCTTTGGATAATATTTTGGGGAAAAACATTTACTGAATAAAATATCCTCACTCTAAATTGTATATCTATTTTATATCATTGTGAGAAGGGACTTGTCTGAAACTAAAATTTTGAAGATAAATTTATTGCTCTTACTTTCATTTCTATCAGAAAGCTGACTCATCTGTGAAGTATGAATATTTTAATTCAAGCAAATGATTTTTGTCGAAGAAAGATCACTTGATTAAGTGGTGGTTGATCAGAAGGTGATCTGAAACTTTACATCTTACAGATGCAGGCTCAGAAAGAACATTTCTTGATTTCTCTGTTTCCTTTTTCCTCTGTCAGTGGTTATTTGCAGTCTCTCTCCATCCCAAGGACTACATAATACCACAATGATTCTGTATTTTTCTATGATGCATTCAACATCCATTATGTAACAAATGCTTTAAATGGGCTATTGAGTTTTCTTGAAAAAAGTAAAATAGTTGTAGGTTTTGAAAGTTTTTACCTAGGTCTCAGATATATCTGACCTTACAGAGATGGTATGTAGGTGGATTTAAACTTTTCTTATACCTGGTTCCCACTGTTATTTGTTGTATTTAACTTAGAGCAGAGAGAAATGGGAAGGGTTGACCATCCACTGCTCCTTGTAGCCAATAACCTTCTAGTGACTAAGGACCTTGGTCACATGCTCTGGGTGGCACAGAGCTCGTGCATTCTTGAGATAGGCAGACCACCACTGAGAAGCTCCAATGAAAGTATGATTCATAATATACAATAGAAGCTTGTCCTCCTATACTTCTGCCCAATGTCTTCCTGCTAGCATTTATATCCTGTAACTAGTCCAGTTCTTCCTGTGCATTATATCTTTAGTTATTTGAGGCCACTGCTGATTCCCTTGATCAATTTCTTTTTTTGGGGAAAACTTTTCCACTTCCTTGCTTTTAGATCACTGTCTGGGTCCTCCAGAATAAACTCAGAGTATGGCACAAAGGCCCATATGGGATCTGAAGCTACATAATAAAAAAAGGGTTTAATTTGGGCATCTTTTACACAGACTCAGATGGTTGTGTGTGTAAGCAGGCACTTGTATTATATAAAGGCTTTGGATCAAGTAAAAAATAAAAAAGCAACAGGGCTGTCTAGCAACCAGCGCACCCACTCTGTACCAGTATGATTGATTCTTTTTTACCCCCAAACGAATCTTTACTTTCTGTGTCCATTTTCTGTTGTCTATACCTGATTGAATCGTTTATGTGGGAAAGAAGTTCAGTTGGCTCAAGGTTTGGAAGACTGGCAAGTTTGAGGTCACATGAGCTTCTCTGGTGAGGTCCTTCTTTTGTGGAGACTCCACAGAGTCCCTAAGTAGTACAGATGGCAAGAGGGACTGAGTGTCCTAACAGCTCTTTCTTCCTTTTGCAAAGTCACAGGCTCATTGGAGCAGTCCGCTGCTTGAAGGTGTATTTAATTTTAATTTTAATTTTAATTACTTCTCAAAGGGCCTACCTCTATATACTATAGTTAAATTAAATCTCCATCCTCTGAATAGCTCATAACAGGGATTAAATCTCAACGTGCATTTTGGGGGAAATGCAAACCCTAGTGCTTTGTAAACAGATACACACACACACACACACACACACAGGGCTAATCACCATACTTTTTAATTGTTTCTGTCACTCAATACTTGAATCTTCTGTTTGCTCCACAGGTTTATGATGCTGTCAAATTTCACAGAAGTATTTCATATACTGCTAATTTTTTAATTGATAGAAGTATTGAACTACTCCGTGCTTAGCACGTGCTTAGATCCCTAGAACCTGCCTCGCCGGACTTCTCTGCAGGACCCCCAAGTCAGCTCATCTGTTGCCGTCCTCCACGGCCTCCGTGTCAGCCTGAGTTCTGCAGAGTCAGTGGGCTCCCCGGTGCCTGAAACTGTCTCCTAGCCACGTGGGCCACCTTCTTGAAGGCTTCAGTCTTTTTGTGTGTTTGTTTCCAACATGTGCACCTGCATATTGGCCTTCCTTCCACTATTCTTAGTTGTCCTTTGTTCTTGAGTCTTCCAATGTGATAACTATTTTGGTTTTATGGTCCATTTGTTCACATATTAATTCATCAGTTAAGTAACACACACGAAAACATAGTCATTTACTGAGAACTTTTTATAGGTTACTTAAAAATACACCCAAGTTACTCTGGACCCAATAAATACATCTAAGACTTGTGTCCCAGAGTTTCCTTTTATAGCTGAGTTTAAGATATTATACCTTGTGTAGATACAGGTTTCTTGAGATTCCTACCTTTTTTTTCCCCCAAGTTGTTCTCAGGGTTCACCAGGTTATAGCTCAAGACTCCACCCTGACCCATTCTCAGCCCTGCTTAGCTATGGCAGGTCCTTACCTTGTGTCTGTTGATTTCATCCTGGCTGACGACTTGAGATTATTTCCATCAGTTTCATTTCTGAGCCCTCTGTACTCCATGATGCTTGGAAGGGACGTTCTTGTTTCTTTATTTCTTTTCAAATCTTGTGATTGATAGACTGAAACCCTTCAGCCTCAGCTTGGTGCTCCTTCCTTGCCACCGGGAGTGTGACCCAGTTGTGATTGTAGAATTCTGACTTGAAGCACAATAAGGTTCTTCTTGGATGCTCAAAATCAAAAGGACTTGTCAGGAAGCTTGAGATCCAGAAGAAGTGGTAGCTTCAGTACATCAGCAGTAACCGATAACAGAAAGTGAACGGATTATTTAATTCTGAAGGAACTTTTCTGAATGCTGGTTTTCCTTTACATCAGGAGATACAGTTGTTACAGGACTTGAGAGTCTGAATGGCCAGAGAGAAGCTTATATAAGTCATCTCTGAAGTATATGGAAAATACCTCGGTTACCATTTAAAGGAAATTAATTTGTGGACACAGCCTAGCTAGGGAGATGAATAGTAAACTAAAATATTTTGCCACAATTAGAGAGAAATTTGTTCTCCTTTTGAAGGTTTTAAAGAATTAATTGTCTTATAATTTACCTTGTTTTTTTTTTAAAATTATATAGGTAGCTGTACATAATAAGAACATAGTAACATTAGAGGAAGGGCCAGGGTATTTTAAAAGCCAGTTGTAGTTCCTGGTTTTTGATCTGACCAGTAGGTGAGATACTTAAGTAAAACTATAATGTGTCACGTGATTGCTGTGAAGGGACTTAAACCAGCATATATGAGAGGGAAGATGATTATCCTTATAAATAATTTCAGAGCAAAGAATGAAAGAACCTCATAAATGAGCATATATCTGCAGTGTATACCTATACCTTAGAAGTTCTAAGAACCTTCCTTGTCAGACAGGCTCTCCGAATGTCAAGGGCAATATGTAGTGGACAGATAGCTCTACTGGAGTCGGGGGACTGACCTTCAAGTTCTTTTGATGTGAGGACTAGCCTGCTCTGGAGTGTGTGTTGAACTCATTACAGTACACCAGTAGAAAAGGACTGGTGAGTCAAGCGGAATAACCTATTCTGGCAAGAATTCTGGGTTCTAAAATACAGCACCAAGGTTAGTTTCCAGGACTGTCTTATTACATTACCAAAAATTAGGGGCTTCAAACTTCAGGAGCGTGTACTGCCTTGGTTCTGGAGGCCACAGGTGCTATGGCAAATTGCCAGCAGAGGTGTGCTTTCCCTGAAGCCCTAGAGAAAGAGCCTCCTTTGGCCCTCTGGTTTCTGGCGGCCGGAAGCACTCCCTGTTCTGTGGCTCAGTTGTGTCACTTCCACCTGTGGCTGCCTCTGTTTTCCTGCGACCTGCTTCTTCTCTGTGTCTCTGTGGATCCTGCCACGACTCCAAGTTAGGCATCCTCTTTGGATTTAGTATGTCCCTTTCCATCCGTTATAGCATCTCACTTCTTACTGTAAGGGCGCTAACACCTTATTTCCAAACAAGCTCACGTGGCTAAGCATTGGTAGATACAAATTTTGGATGACACAATTCAACCCATCACAGTATCTAAGTGTAAATGGTAACTATTTTGATTTATTACTTTTAATTCAGTGATTTAGTAATTCACTTAGTAAATATATACTGAAAACCTACTACGTGCCAAGTGTCAGGGTGTGAGGATGCTGTCCATACCTGTTGGGAGCTTATGGTCTAGAAATATCCAAAAGAGTCTGCTCAGGCAGGCTGGGTCTTGCTGCGTATATTCCAAAAGTGTGCTCTCCAAAATTACATAATCATGGAATTCTTGCAGCAAAATTTTACAGTCGTGCATTTCTTGTACCTCTAATTCAAATGTCTATATTTATCAGATTTTATATGAACTACTTTGCTTTGTACAAACATGAATTTTTAAAAAATCAGTATAATAAAAATACATCCAAATAAAAATTCAAGTATTATCTTTGGCACATGAATAGGCCACTTTACCACCATTTCGGCTTACCAAAATCCTAGCTAGGTGCCTGTGACTCCCCTAGTTTTGGAGACAGTGCCATACTTGCGAATGATTTCTTCTGTCTGGAGCAGCAGCCCTATCAGAGCTGGAGAGCCAGGGGCAAACAGTAGCCTCTGGAATATTGGAGTAACATAGAGATCTCTGGCGCACCTGTACCTCCTTCTAAGTCCAAAGGCTGACGCAGGTTCAGGTAAGGCTTCAGTTATAACCAAGGGGATAGACTGCAGATTAGGCAAGTCAGGGGCTCCACCATTAAGGGTGCAGTAGTCACGGCAAGGATCAGGAAGCCTAGAGATTATGGATCTGCAGGTACCTGAGTCCTACCCTTGGCAGTGGTTACTTTGATTCTAAGCACACCATCTTCCACAGTAAGATTGGGTTGCGATTTGGCTGAAGCTGAACTTAAGAATAAATTCCTCTGCTTGAAATTTGAGAAGACAGGAAAACACAGGTACATACACTGTTCTACTTCTAATTTTATGACCTTAGAACAGAGATTTAATCCCATAAGCCTTTCTCTGGTACAAGGAAGATAATAACACTTAAACTATTTGATATCAGGATCCTAGATTAAAAAATCTTTTGAAACCTCTACCACAAATAAGATGTGTCATTATAAGATTACACTATTTTTCAGTAAAAAAAAATTTTACAAGAGTCTACTAACTTTTCTAATAAAAACTGTTAACCTCCGAGTGAAGCAAGAGAAGTACTTTAAAATAAGTCTATTCATGAACTTTGGAGTGTCAGGCAACACTCGGGCATGTGTTTTTCTGAAGAGAGAACAGTGATTCCTGAGTCCCTTTGCTGGAGCTGGACAGAACACATGGAGTATCACTACCATCCTCCAGACTGGTCTGAGTGGATGCAAAGCTAGGTGGTCTGCTGGATCCTGACAAGTAGGTGGATTAGCAGAGAAACAGAGATAGTTACTAAGTGTTGACTAAAAATAAATGTTATCAAGGGAAGGACAACATTCCATTCTTATCTGTGGTTCTGGAGGCTACTTGGTTCAATATTCCTATGAAAGAGTGTTCTACTCATTTCTGTCTATTGTGTAATAACAGAAAACAATGGTAACATTATATTGGTACTTGTAATGCTTATTTATTTATTGTTTCATATTGAGATCAAACGCAAGATCTTGTGCTTGCCAGGCAGGTTTAGTGCCAGTGAGCTACATGCCCAGATCCTATGCTGCTAGAGATAAGAAATAAAATGCCCACATGTTTTTCCATGAGTTTGCTTGGTAAACCTCAAAGGTTTGTGTAAGCTGCGTGAGCACTGGGTAGACATCAGCAGCTCTGTGTTGATCCTGGCCTTCCTTCTCAATGGACTCAACTTCACCTTTCAGGCAAAGCCTTTCCCTCTCTGACTCTCTATTCTTCATTAAAAGTACGCCTTCAGTTTCCTGGTATAAAAATTCTAGGATTTTGCAAGTTACTACGATGCTCTCAGATTATACAAAATGCTTCATCCCTGTTCCTGTCTTAACTGAACAGTTGTTTTCCCATTAATACTTCACCTCCTTGCGGCTAGGGATTTAGCTCAAGTGGTACCGCACCACCTTGGAAGCATAAGGCCTGAGGTTGATCCCCGGTACCACCAACACATACACACACACACACACACACACACACACACACACACACACACACACTTCACCTCCTGCTCTTCGCCCCTAGGAGAAGTGTCTGCTGTCTTCTCACTCCACTCTCTTTGTATCTGTAACAGACCATGTGGATCAATCAGGCCACTACACAGGGCAGAAAGTTCGAGTGCTTTCAAGTGTTTTCTCGGTGCAGGGAAATGGATGCCCATTGGCTAGAAGAAGGTGGACGATGGTACTGGATTCCTGCTTTGAAGGTATCATCACAGTTATGGAAAGGAAGGCAATCACTGTCTATTAAGTTTTGTATATAATACATGATTTGTCTCTTATTCCTCATCTCATTTCCCAGCTGTTTAGAAAACATGAATTGTACAGAGAATATAAAAGGAAAGGATTTGATTTTAGATTCATGCAAAATTTTGTTCAACCCCTCTCTCCAAAAAAAAAGATTTCTAGAAAAGCTTAAAAGAGGATAGATTTCTATCTATCTCCAATACGTACAGCCCTACCCCATTTGCTACTGTGTTTATTTGGTGAGATAAACACACACACCCCAATTTAGTCAGCGCTTTATGCCTTGTCTTCCTACTTCTCTCTCAGGGCAGCAGCCACATTCTGTAAATGACACCTTAACTTTTTTTTCCTTAACTTTTCTCACCCTGAAACTTATCAATCACTTTCTAAACTTAAGCCTTATTATTATGTGGTCATTCTGTAAATTCTTTTCGTTACTTTGCCATTTTATTCCTACTTACTAAACTTTACAGCAACGTCTACAAACTTGGAAAACATCTCCGTACATACCTAGTCATTTATAAAAAATGTTGAACAAAATTTGTCTAAGGGCAAATTCTTGTGTGAAGGACAATTTATTCAGTCAGAGGGGTGTCGTTTATTAAATCATGTAAAGGGGAACTTCAAGATGATATATGCATGTTTATTTTGTATCTTGCCTCTGAAACAAACTATATGAAGCAAATTAATTATGACAGTATCGAACTGGTTCTTCTTATCTTTAAGTATTAGCATTTTGCATGTGTGATCTGCTTTTATTTTATAAAATACTCTGACAGGGTATACAAAATAAAACCACTAGGGTGTAAATAATAAAAATAACTAATGTTGTTTTAATATATTTCTTCTAGTCTTCTCATGTAGCAAAGATAGGAAAGAAACTGCAATATACAATATAGCGTTGCTTAGAATTGTTACAAATGGTGCCTTTCCCCCACTTTGAGGATTATTTTTATGCATTCTGTTATATTATGCCTCCTCCTCAGAATCTTATGAGATTTAGAGCAGTTGGGATCCTCATGCAAAACTTTATTCTTTGAGAATATCCATAATGCAATGGAGAGCACATTTCAGAACTTTGGGAAGAGTTTTAGGGGAGTGTATAAACCTCAAATGGAGGTCAGAAATTCCCTGAGGCCCCTGTGGTTTTTGAGGATGTAAAGTCTTGATGTTTTCAGGATGTCAGGAAAGATGGGCCTTCAACTTCCTTTAGCTTATTTTCTTTTCTCTGTATTGCTGTTCTTAAGCTTCAGATTGTCCTCTCAGAAAATGCCATCTTCTTTTCCTTCCGGGTTACCTTTAACACTGCTTGGGGGTTTGATTTCCTTGAGTTTGTATCATGGATGCTTCTTAAACACCATCTGTTGTTGATTCACAGCGAGGGCTTGACTCTTCTCTAGTGGTTCTGGCAGTTCACTCTCATCTCTGCTCTTCTCTGGAGATGTGTGTAGAGATGAGGATGTGTTCACTGGTTTTCAATAGGTCTCAAGCTATGTGGTGTTTCTGGCAAGTCATAGATTCTAATCATCATTGTTATATAACCCTAAGTTTTTTAAACATCTGTGATTTATATGCATTTAGTATATCAATCAATCTAGCACCCTTATGTACACTTTCTGATGTGAGCACTGTAATTATTACTTATGTGGTAGATAGTTTGCAGTGACAGTGATAATTGTTAGTTTTATGTGTTCATACTTTTGGATTGGTTGCTTTTCCCATCAAGATTTGTTTATTTCTATGACCTGTGAATATGAGGTTCAGATACAAGATGCTTGGTCAATATTTTGTCATCCATTGTTATGAAAACAGAAAAGTATTTGTACACTGGTGCTTGTTTTTTTTTTGCCTGAGTATGGAAGCTATCATTACATGAACATACTGGATGTTCATCTCATCCCTGAGGATGTGAGAAAGGGTGCAGAGGACCTGCTGTTTCTCCACTCTGTTCCATTGTGTGAGGGGCCTATCCCTTTTGGCTTGTGTCTAGATATCTTGCCAAATCCTTATGTGGTCAAAGGTGGGGATTCTCAGAGGTGGCTGGATCTGGGGTGTGTGGTACTTGGGTTAAGTATGTGATGTGGGGATCAAGGGTAATTAGTGATTGGCTTGGCATAATTCAGCATGTGGATAATTGGAAGACCCACCTTCAGTGTGAGTGGCACCACCCAATGAGCAGGTAGCCAGAAAGGCAGAGGCAGGCTGCTGCTGCTGCTTCCTCAATACTTGGCTGCCTTGATGCTTTCTGCCTTCTTCCCTTCATTAACTGTTTCTCCTCTGCTATGTTCCTCTTCCATGCCTCCTGCCAGCCAATTATGAACCTCTTCAAAGTATGACCCAAAACAAACCTTTTGTCCTTTAACTTTAGGTGATGGGTATTTTATCTCAGCAATGAGAAAAGTATCTAAGACACTATTGTGGACTATCTGGCCCCAATAACAATAATGTAGGCCATAATTGTCCACCTATCTACAAAATTATAGTTAAAAAATAAATGCCTTTTTATTAACAGCCAATATCTGGAAGGTGTACTTTATCATGTAGTGAAACAGCACTGACAAATAAGTTGGTATCAGAAGCAGGAAGCTGCTATAACAAATCCTTAAAACATGTACCAATAGCTTTGGGATTAGATAGCAAATAGAGGGTAACAAAATAGTAAAGGATCTTCTAGTATAGCCTAAAAAAGGTAAACAAGCTACTAGTAGAGGCACGAAAAGTGATGAAGAGATGGTCATAGCAGGCTGGAAAGATGGTGATCCCTGTAATATAGTTGCAACATAA
This sequence comes from Thryonomys swinderianus, assembly GCA_004025085.1. Lineage (NCBI taxonomy): Eukaryota > Metazoa > Chordata > Mammalia > Rodentia > Thryonomyidae > Thryonomys > Thryonomys swinderianus. Next base: position 23,402 of record PVIC010005933.1, on the reverse strand, counting down.
TCTACAAAACTGTCACAGGACACAAAAAGATACCAAATAAACTTATAGACAGGGCTAAGAAGATTTCACAGCCAAAGAGTGAAAAGTGTCAATTGGCTTCTTTAGCTACGCTTGATATGATACTGTCAGAGAAAGATGAGCTATGGAAGAAACTACTTGGCAAGCAGAATTTATAGATATACAGGGAAAGCAAATTTTCTGGATTGAAAAATAAAACTATTTTTCATCTCCAATCTCTCTAGTCAGGAATAAGATTTCAAAATAAGAAATGGCTTTAGGAAAACGATAAATTGAGCATGGCTTAATGAGTACGACATCCATTTTAAAGCCTCCGATAGATTTACAATAGTGTTGAGTAGACTCAGCTAGGCAAAAGGACTTTTAATAACTTTAATAACTTTTTAACTCATTCAATCGAGCATTATATCCAAACAAAGGAGATGACTGTTTATGAAGAAGGTGTGGCTGTGACTTGTGGGATACGGTGTGTATTCGGTTCTGTGTTATGGCAGAATTCTAAAAGTGTTGTCAGTGGATTGATAGGGTTTTTTTCTTTATTAAAAAGAGCTTCGAATTGTTTAATACTGAAGATCTTTGGGGCCCACCATATCTTCTATGAGTAGGACTCAGTTTTTGAGGAAACATAACAAGAGCAATAGAGAAGAGTGGACTTGGGAGTCATTTATGAAGACTAGATTCAGTCAATAGCTGAGGAACTTTTCCTGTTCCAAGAGCAGAGAGGTTCGCTAATATCTGTCTGGCTGGATTTCACTGTGGTTAGGACAGTGCTTTGTACCTCAGCTCTTCCCTTTCCGAGTGGACATCTGCCCCTCTCACTGTTATATGGTGAGGATGTGCAGGAGGCCAGTGATCTCACTACGCAGGTCTTTGGACCAAGAGAAGGCACAGTGGAGGGGCCGTGTCCATAAAGGCTTGTTTGTATGTGGAATAGAAGAAGGCTCTACAAGACGGTGCATGTTCCACAGATGACTTCCATAGATGAGAGAGAGTGTATATTTTGAATATAGGAGATAAGAGGACCCCACCTGACCCCAGTCAGCCTGGCAATCCCCTGAATAACCAACTGAGCACTCATCATCAAGTCAGTTAAGTTGTACAGTGGTTTATTAAGCAGCAAAGACTAACTGTTGAAAATAAATGTAACACGGGTAATGTTTATTAAATACTTGACAAATAATTCCCTTTTTACAATAATTGTTTTCATTACCAACCTCAAGTAGTCTCCAAAAATCTTCACTTGAGTCTTTGAATACTTCAGTGTTTGATTTTAGAATCCCTTGCAGGGCACCTTGATAACTGAGGAGTTTGGGACCAGTTTAATTATGAGTTTGCCATGCACTTGGCCAGTCACAGTTTACAGGATTCTCTGGCTGCTTCCTGGAAAAATCCTTCCTCCACTGAGAAGATTTCTTTCAACTGTAGCAGTTCTGTTTCTTTTACCTCTTAGCAATTTAGTGTTTATTTTTAAATGCTGATTCTTTCTGGGCTGAGTTCGAGTTTCCAGCAAGCTAGTTTTAAATAGACTCCAGTCTTCTTCATGATTATTTACTTTCAAAACTACTTTTTTACCCAGAGATTTTTTTTTCATAATAAAAGCCTATACCTTGTCATAGTATTTTTTTTCCTAAAATGGAGTAATTTATGATGAATATCTTTGATTTTTTTCCTTGGACTTTATTCCACGGTGATCATTCTTGGACGTGAGATTCCTAAGGAAAACTGCTTTTTTTATGAACGTCCCTATAGACCCACAAAGCTAAACAAATTACTCTGTCTTCCCACGCTACAAAATTAACATGAATTGCTCAGAAAGAGGGGGATCTGCTCTGTTTGGTTGGTGAATATCCCGAAGTGACAGAGAAAAATCCTTAAAGATAGTGGCGTATTTTTTTGAATCACCCTGATTTCCCATTAAAATAAACAGCTCAGAGTTTACATATTAAAAAAAGAGACCCATACACAAAACTACATGAAAAGGCAATGCCCTGAAGCCTTCAATCACAAGTGGTAACAAAGCCCAGCAGTTACAGTTCTGCTGTCCATAACCACCTGGGCAGAAGCAGAGGGCAGGTGACGGGGTCCTGCTAGTTCACGAGTAGAGAGCAGCGGATGGAGCTGAGAATGGCGGTTCCAAAGTCAAGACATCATGTTTTTTTTTAATTGAATTCTTTATTGGTACAATTTATATACAACTCGAGACATCATGTTTGTAGCAGCACAGTTCATAATAGCTGCAAACATAATAGCTACATTGTGAAAGGAAATGGACAAAGAAAATATGGTATTTATACATACCAGAGTACTACCCTGCCATAAAGAAGGATACATTTGAGTCTTCTGTAGGAAAATGGATGCACCCTACAACCATATAAGTAAAATAAATCAGATGCATAAGCTTAAATACATTTTGTGTTGTCTTTAATAGGAAACCTAAATTATAGATAAATTAAGAAACAAAATAAAAGATGAAAGGAAGCACAGAGATAGAGCTTCTATAAATAGAAGGAGGAGAAAAAATGGCAGGGGAAGGGGAAATAAAAAAATAAGATGTCATATACATGCGCCAAATGCTTATGATGAAAATAGTCATTGTATATCATAACATGTACTAATAAAAATGTTGGGACAGGATTTTGCCAGATTGAATTCACAGCTGAGTAAGAGGGATCACGTTGCAGTCAATCCTTCTGATGCTTGTGTTAGTTACTGTTCTCTTGTTGCTGAAATGAAATCCCAACACCCACATTTAAAAGGGAAGGGATTTATATGGCTTACGTTTGTAGACATTTCAGTCCATAACTGGCCAGCTTTGACAGTGGGATGGCAAACAAGCACTGCGGAGGAGAAGCACCGCGGAGTCCACAGGGCAGCGAAGGGAATGTGGGAGTTTAACAGCATCTTTCTGCCCCTTCTATTCTGACTCCTGGAGTCAGGATGGTGCCAAACCAATCACTTGTGTTTAGAGATTTAGCAATCACACGCCCTTAACCCCGCATCACCCATTCCAGATTCACCTACCTCTGGAAAGGAAAGTCCCTCCTCATCCAAATGAGGCTTTGGGGGGGACATGTGTACACACACACATCAGTGCCGGAAGTATCTGGACTCAATAAACTTTCCAAACTGTCACAACAAAGCCGTCTTCCTAAAAAATAAACAAAAATAAAACATGAAAGAGTGCTCGCCAAGACGAAGCCCTACAGAGTGCTCAGAAAGAAATACTAGAAATAAAATCAAAGCTGAGCAGGATCATGGCAGCAGAAGCGCATGACTTGATGGCCCACAGAGGCGAGAAAGGTAGGGAGGAAAGGAGGCAGTACCTACATGTGTCACACACTCACTGTCGTTTTCTTGTGAAGATCTTATTTACTTAAAGGGATTGTAGTTACATATTACATGGTATAAATATTGAATTATTAACAACTTGATAATTTCTTTAAATTATTAATTAGGTAGAAAAAAACTCTTACTTCAAATTTAATGGTAAGTGAAAGGATAGAAAGCAAGAAAAGATTATTTGTTAGTTTCAGCCTGGCTTATAGTAGAGGATCAATAGATGACAGCAAGAACAAACTAAAGTTATTAAAATATACTAACATAAGTTTAAAGATGTATTAGTATAAACTCTCCAATGGAACTAAGACAAAATGCATTGACATATTGATAATGTCAATGAATATAAGTACACTTAGTTCAACCATTGAAATAGAAAATTCAGGCTGATTTGCAAAACAAAATTGAACACTATACTGGCTCTAGATGAAAGTAGAATTAAGCCTTAATGTATTAAGAAATACAAAAATCAAACTTGATTGTGCTGACAGTAATTTTACCTTGCTTCATTCTAGTGGAAAGATAGTTTAACTTTAACTATCCGTGTACTTTCACTGTTCTCATCCAGAACATATTGCCTTAATAAAGTCTGTGACCTCCACAGCACTGTGCCGGGGTTTATGGAGAGATAGGAGGTGTCCAACCTTTTCTTAAAATGTTGAGACTTTGGCTGGAATTTTAGAAAATTCAGTATTACATGTTGGTGAATGTGTTAGGTTTCCATTACTGCACAGAGATAACTAGGATAATGTTTTAGTTACTTTGTCAGAATACCCAATACCCATAAATGAAAGAAGAAAAGATTTTAGCTTAGAGTTTGTAGAGGTTTCAGTCCATGGTTATCTGCCTCTGGCACAAGGTAGCACAGCAGAGGGGCCTGGCAGAGGAGAAACAGTCCATAGCATGTCAGATAGGAAGCAGCAGCCTGTGGGAGAGAAGTAAAATATATATCTGGCCCATGCCTCTAGTGACCCACCACTCCTCACCAGGCTCCATCTTCCACCCTCACTCTCAGTGATCCACTCATCAGTGGACAAATCCAGTGTCCCATACCCACAGTCCACTAAACTTGCCCAGAGCTGCACCTATGAGCCCCTCCATGAGGCACTGAAGAGGCATCTAAGGCATAAGGTAAAGTAAAGATATAAAGAAGAAAGACTTACTTTAGGTCATAGATTTGGAAACTTTAGTCCATTTTCCACTGACCTGGTTGCTTAGGGCCTATAGCAAAGTACCACATCATGAAAGGAGCATGTGCTGGAACAGACTTCATCTCATGGCCAGAAACAACACAAAAAAGAAAACAGAGATGTCCCAATGTTCCCTTCAAGGATATACTCCAAAGGCTAACTTTATTCCACCAGATCTCACTTTTTAGAGTTCCACTACTTCCTAATTGTGCCATGACCTGGGGACCAAACCTTAAAACTTTGAGCTTTTTGGAGACATTTAATTTTCATTCACTAAGTATTTCAATCACTGAGCGTCTTTGTGACCAATGATTAGATAATAGGTGCCACTTTAGGCTCTGAGACAAAGCTTTCAACACTCTAAAAGAGGAATGAAGCAATTGACAATGAACAAAAGTCAAACATAATGCATATTAGAACATTTACAACTGCATGCAGAAAAATTAAAAATAACAGGAGTTCACAGTGTTGGGGGTTGTATATGTGCAGCTGTAAATTAAAAGAGAAGATAGATCTGACTAAAAAGTGATATTCAGAAAAAGACTTGTAGCAAGCATGTGCCACTAGCTGGGCTAAGAATATTTCAAGCAGAAGAGCTAGAGAGAAACACCCAAGGTGGGGCCATACCTGATACTTTCAAAGAGCAGAAAGAAAGTTAAGATAGTGAAGTAGAGCGAATTGAGTGGACATGGTAAGAAGCAGTGTTAGCAAGATCTGAAAAAGCCATAATGTCTAGGACAATAGAACCCTGGCTTTTAAAGTAAAAAAATTAGAGCCACTGGAGGCCTGAAGCAGATGAATAACAGGATCTGCCTTAAGTCAACCTGGATGCTGGAGTGGAAATAGATTCAGGGATGAACCATGAAGAAGCTGAGGGACCAGGTAAGATGTTATGGCAATAATTCAGATGATACAAAATAGTGGCATTGACCAGACAGGGTCCTAGCTATACAGATAGTGAGAAGTCATCAGATAAAGGATATATTTTGAAGGTAGAGACAGAGAGATTTTCTGATGAGTTGGAATAGTTTGGCAGAAAAGTAGAGGATCATCCTGCTTTCCCTGTTCTGGGACAACTGGAATAATGCTGTTGATGGGAACTGCAGGTGTATCAGAATCAGCAGTTCAGTTTGGCCCATGCTTCCTAGACAACCTCATGGAGATGTGATCAGGTGACTAGATATGGAAGTTAGAGTTCAGGTGATAGGGCTGTCTGGAAATAGAACTCCTATAGTCTTCAAGATTGTTATGATCCTGTAGAGAGAAGACAAGGCGAAAGGTCAGGCCTGTGGTTGAGGTCTAAGCCCTGGGAACTTCTGTGTGAAACAGAAAAGAGGAGAAACTTGTAGTGCGACCAGTCATGGTTAAGGAAATAGCATGAGGGTTGAAAAGTTTTAGTCAACAATCAGTTTGAATACACTTTTGAAGGGGCATGATCTCCTTGGTTCTCTGTACTTTCCTCTTGCTACCTCTGTTGGGCATTCCAGTCTGCAACTTCTGCAGGTGATGCTAGGCCACTGTGAATTTAATCCTTGCAGCAGTGATATTAGTAAATAACCTAGAAAGTCATGCAACTTATAAAACACTTAAGAATGTAATTTGTAAGCCTGTGATTTGTGACTATACTGAGGTACTTTTTAACTTTTAGAAAATATTAAGAATTTTTCTTCTTTGAAAAAATTCAAAATAGAAATTGGCTTATGGGGTGCAGTTTAAAAGCAGAAAAATGAAGTAAGTGTTAATCGCAATGTACCACCAGAGATAATCTCTTGACACTTGGGCAAATATTCTTCTTCTGTTCGTATTTGTGGGGTTTTTTTTCAATGAAAATATTCTTTTTTTTTTTTTCTTGAGACAGGGTCTCGCTTTGTAGTTCAGGCTGGCCCTGAGCTCACTGTGTAGCCCAGGCAAGCCTCGAACTCACAATCCTCCTGTCTCTGCCTCCCGAGTGCTGGGATGACAGGCGTGAGCCACCACACCTGGCACTGTGGTATGTGGTATTGATTGCTGGTGGGTGTGAGTCTCCACGCCCAACATTGTATGTGGTCACTGGGAATCGAACTCAGGATCTTGCACTTGCAAGGCAGGCGCCAGAACCACTGAGCCTCTAGCCTTCAGTGAAAATATTCTTAAGAAAAGTGGGTAATAGTATTAATAACTGTATTTATAATTAATGCAAAGGAGCTCAGCCACAGTTAGAATAAGTGCCAGGAAGGCATTAGTGCCCACTGAAGGTTACACAACACTAGAATTAGGACTTGCTTTAAATACGGAAGAAGGTACTGGCATTCCAAGAAACACAAGTGGTCACAGAAACTTATGTTTTCCATTTGTGTTGCTTCCTTGTGTTGGCTAAATACACATAAATGTTGCATAATTTCCCTTTTGCACTAATAGTGCATCAAGTTGCCAAAGACTTTTCTAAAGTATTTGTATAAATACATGGAATTTTATTGTATGAATGGATCAAACTTTGTTTAATTGATCACTTATTTGGAAATGTGTCTCTTGTGCGCAGAACAACATGAACACAAATGTCCTTACGGCTAAGCTTCACAAGCATCTGCTCCTGAGAGGGGAATGGAATCAAAGCATTACATAGCTGGCTTTTCAGAGCGAGTCTTGTGGCCTGAGAGGGAACCAGTTGACATCGTCATGCGAAACTCTTTAAAGCTCTGTTGTCTTTTTTACATACAGTCTATTATCTCATTGAGTCCTAGTCACAATGTACATTATAGTTTGTCTTTTAAAAATCAGGAAATGTAGGGAAATGCTATGTGTAGATCCCTAGATATGAGAAATGCAACTTTCCTTAATCCTTCTTTAGAGTTGATAAATAAATAGCACCAGATCTGATTGGCAGTGATGATTAATTTCAGGGTTTTTCTCTTGCTACCAAGCACTTCGAGTCGTTCTTTTTTTTTTTTATGACTTAGGCTATCAGCATCTATGTAGACCGCTGCGTATTTTTACTCAGGTTTTTAATTCAACTTCTCACACCTGTCAGTTGTCTAATTAGGTGAGCTGATTACTTTGTCATTTCCACTCTTCTCAATATGGCATCAAATTTCCTTTCAACTAGTTTAGAAATGCTTTAATAATTGATGCCTTACCATTTCTACACTAAACTCCACGGATTTTTCAAACTTTCTTTGTAGATCTTCTATATAATTTTCACGTAGTTGGTTTCTATGTTTTTTTTTTTTAATATAAGTTCCACCTATGGGACGTTGTTAAAAAAAAAAAAAAAAAACAGCAAAAACTACCATAGGCATTTCTTTTTTTCTTTCTTTTTTTTTTTTTTTTTTTTTTGCTTTTTGGAGACAGGGTCTCACTTTGTAGTTCAGGCTGGCCCTGAGCTCACTATGGTGCCCAGGCAAGCCGCCGCGAACTCAGCAATCCTCCTGTCTCTGCCTCCCGAGTGCTGGGATGACAGGCGTGAGCCACCACGTCTGGCATTGTGGTATGCGGTGTTGATTGTTGGTAGGCGTGTCTCCACGCCCAGCATTATATGTGGTTACGGGGGATCAAACTCAGGTCCTTGCGCTTGCAAGGCAGGCGCCAGAACCACTGAGCTAACCCTCCGCCCCCCCCCCAGGCATTTCTAAAATATAAACTTTCTCTCTCTCTCTCTCTCTCTCTCTCTCTCTCTCTCTCTCTTTCCTTTTTGTTTGTTCATTTGTTTCCTTTGTTATCCCTCTCAGTGGTGCTCTCTAATATCACTCTAGATAAAGAAAAAAGTAACATTTTATGTTACCTTAACAGAAAATCAAAAAAAGCTGCACAAAATTAACTTGATGGATTTTTTTGCTTTGTGTTCTGTACACAATTCTAACAGTGATCTACCAGGTATTACTTATGAGTCAGGGAGTCCTGAAAGGAAAAGGAACTTCGCACTGCCCATTTTTCTGTTTCCCAGAATGCTGCCATTTTTAATCTAAAGAGTTACTAACACAGGGTAGCATCGCAGGTGAGAAACACATACATTTCTGTGACCACTTGCACTTCTCGGAAGGTGAGTCCCTCCTCTGCATTCCAGGCGAAGCCCAGCTCTGCGGTGTGTGCGTCTCAGTGGGCACTCATGCTCTCCCAGCACCCGTTTGCCTGTGGTGGGCCCCTTGACATCAGGCGCCCCCAGAGCCCCGCGGTGTCGGGCACTGCACACACAGAGGCTATAGGAACAGACGTACTGCGTCTGTGTCCCTTGCTCAGTCACATGTCATTGTCCTGTCACACTTTTAAGACAAATCTAAAGATAAAATTGAGAAGAATCTCCACACTATGACCACAGATGTGAAAACCAGGCCTGGAACCCTTCTGACATCCAGATTTCACCTTCCTGCATAGGCCACATGTCCACCTCTGAGAAGTGTTAAGTATCCACGAACAATCGATCGCTCCAGAGTCAGGCTTTGAACCACAGAGTGTTGGCCATCTAAAGTCCTCTAGCTGTGGCTGTTTCTACTGCTGAGTAAATGCTGCACCTAGAAGAGTGTAGCTCTCTTCCAAAGCTGGCCTTGTCAGACAGATCTGGAAAAGCTGCCTGGGAATATCTTTTTGGTCTTCACGGAGAAGAAATGGGAGTCAATTCATTTCTTAACTTTTTCACAAAAGAATAAAATTTCTATGCTGGGCTGGAGGGTTAGCTCAGTGGTTCCGGCACCTGCCTTGCAAGTGCAAGGTCCTGAGTTCGATCCCTGGTAACCACATACAATGCTGGGCATGGAGACTCACGCCCACCAGCAATCAATACCACATACCACAGTGCCAGGCGTGGTGGCTCACGCCTGTAATCCCAGCACTCGGGAGGCAGAGGCAGGAGGATTGCTGAGTTCGAGGCTTGCCTGGGCTACATAGTGAGCTCAGGGCCAGCCTGAACCACAAAGCTAGATCCTGTCTCAAAGAAAAAAAAAATGTCTGTGCTAAATGCCTCTCGACAGGACTTTCTACACCTTGCGAAATATCACTGCCAGGAACTTACTAGAACCCACTATTCAGCAGCCTCTGACAGCAGCGGGAAAGCTAAAGCTGTCCCTGGACTTGCTTAGGATTTGTACTTTAATAATTTCATGATTATTTTGATGTATGGGGTCTGTGTGTGTAGCAGTTGGCTAAAGATTAATTTGGGAGCAGTATAACATACTGATGTTGACTCTTCTCTTCTTTCTCCTTCCAAATAATGAGGTTTATGTATATTGCCTGGTTCGCATAGTCATAAAGATCTCACAACCTGCAAACTCAATGACACAATTCTTAATGCTCTCTGAAAGTTTTCCTCTGAGATTGGGTTTAGAAAAGAAAGGTATCTGAACCCAAAGAGGAGGAGTAGAAATGTTAAGCATGAGGTAGGTCATGATGGACACATTCTCAAATAGTTATTCAAGAATTGCAGTTTTAATTTAAAGTGCCATGAAGTCCTTATGAGTGGATGGGGAAGAAAAGCATAACATAGGAATTCAAGATTTTGTTAACAGGTTGAACTGGCCAAAAAGATAAGAGTTTAAAAGTTGGAAAGACAGAAAATAAAGCACAGAAATGCACATTATCCAAGATAAATAACCCCAAAATTAATTTTAAAAACAAAAACCCAAGAGGTAGAGCCAATATGAGGCAGAGACAAGTACAATATTCTTTTAAATAAGAGCCAAATAAACATTTTTTTTTGAAATCTGAGATGTGGTGAGATGCATACCATTTTGAGACTCATACCTTGGAGCACTGGTAATGCCATTGGTAGTCTATGAAACTAATAAATGGTTTTGGATCTATCTGTTTTGGCAATAAGGGACAAGGAAATAGTCAAGGAAAATGACACAAAGGAACTACTGTAAAAAATGTTGTGTTATTTGGATTCGGTCACCACTAGTTTTGCCAAATCCCTGAAGATTTCCATTGTCCTGGGGAGCAAGAATAAATAGAAATATAGGAGTGGATGCCAAATTATTTTAAGTTGAATGTTCCCAATTTTTTCTTCATGAGATGTCAGTGGTTCTTTAAAACCAAGTGCGTGGTTTTGACATGTTCTGGTTTCCCTTATATTGAATGATGAAATGCATACATTTCTGATGCTACCTTAGTGTTTTAGTCATCACCCCCACCTAAGGAGCTGATCTGATTTGTGAATATACTTAAACCAAAAAGAATGAATACTGGTGTGAACAACACTGTAAATACGTGGTTGCAGACAGGAAACGCTCTTGCACTTTGGTTCTGTTTGATCAATTGGCTTGTCTAATCCATTTGACTGTGGATGGTTGGACTGACACGACTTCAGATCACTTTAATAGGGATTAAGGCAGCATGAAGTGTATAACGTTGTGCGTTTGGAAGTACAAACATGCTTAGAAATTCATGTATCTTTGGGCAGTGGAGATTAGTTCAATCTCTTGCTATATTTACCAACAGATTCTAGCCGCTGCCGAGCATTGTGGAGCTGGGAAAAGTAATTGCATTTGCCTGTACTTAAGCCCACTTTGATTTCTGCCCAAATAAAGCAGGCCTTTGGCACTCTTCTCTCTTAGCTGGCAAGATATCTACATAATGTCTGCAGAATTTAGAATGGCCAGAAGGGGCAGGTCAAAGACAGCCAAATTATGATATCACACCCATAAAATCTCATCAATGGTGACATACAGAAAACACTCAGTGAATTGCTTTCATTAATTTATCCTTATTAAGAAATTCTGAGTAGTGTCTTCATTCCTTGGCAGACTTTAGATTCAGCTCTGGTCCCTTCCTTCCTTCATTGTTTTCCCTGAAAAAGAACAGACTGCCATGGGCACCAATTAACAGAAGCTGAAGAAATGTGGCATGGGGTAGCCTAGGAAGCTCAGACTGTTTAGGAGGAATGTCTTAAATACATGATCTGTTTGCATTTAGGAATGAAAGATGTCCCCGAATCCCCCAGTACAAGGCCAGATGAAAGCTATTTCTGTAGCGAAGTAGAAAGAGCCTCACTATAGATAATTTTGTCTCTCTTCTCTGAGAACGAGGCCAGGGGATCTGAATGCCAGTTGACCGAACCCTGGGTGGACCTGGTGTTGCAGTCAGAATCTTTGGGGTAGAGGGAGTGAGGGAGGCTTACTGAGCTGTCGGGATAGACTCTGCATCAGGGAGAGGGCAGAATATGCGCTGGAATGCCGGCCCAGTGTTTCTTTGGGTCATACACGCTTCTAAAGCTGAAAATCTGGCTGGTCTACAAAACAACATCAGGAAGAACTGAGGGAAGTAAGAAGAACCAATGAGAAGCATTTCCTGGTAAACATCTGAGCCCGTCAGCAGCTCAGGATGTCACCCACATGGGGCCAGATACTCAGAAGTCCCCTCAGCTGTCTCATCTGGGGTCTGGAGTGGGGCCTGGACATCTTGACCAGAAGGCCTTACTTGGGAGCAGAATCTATGAGCTACTTAGTGCGGGTGGCCGAGAACTTTGTCGTAGAGACCAACAGGGAGAGGACAGCAGGAGAAAACTGAGGCCGAGAAAGGTGCAAGAGAGGCAAAGTAAAACCAAAACCAAATCTTAGCAAGGCAGGTTTAAGGTGGGAATGAACAGATAAAAAGCTGAAAGAGAGGGGGTGAAAGGTTTTGTGCTCATTCGTGGACAGTTTTTAAAACAACAAAGACATGATTACATGCTCCAGGTAAATCCTGGCTCTTCTTTGCCCCTTTTCATACTGCATTTTTACTTCTCAGATTGTGGAATGCTGTTAAAAATTCAAATTATCCATTCCAGTTCCTTTACTTATCATACAGACTAACTGATCTATGAAACATTCTAGTTGAAAAGTATTGTTTTGGAGCTGGGGAGTTAGCTCAGTGGTGCCATGCCTGCTTTGTAAGTGCAAGGTCCTGAGTTCAAAGAGAAAAAGAAAAAGTAGTGTGTTAATGCTATCCCTGTTAATGAGTCACCTGTATTCCTGAGGACCTGTGTGTTGGCTGAAGAAGGCAGGTGGACACTTGTCAAAGGCAGGCTTTGCTGCATGCTGTGCGACTTCCTGCCATGTGAGCAGGAAACCAGATACAGGAAGTACTGTGGTTTGGATGGGACCCGCTCCAGTAAGAGATGAGAACACCGAAGACCCCCAGACATGGCTCAAAGAAGGCAAAGAGCTGTGAAAACAGCAGATTTCTCTGCCCCTTGAGATCTTACTGCTTTGGCTAAAATGTTGCATGGAGAAGCAGCCCTGTGTCAGGGTGGGGAAGGCAGTCAGGACTCGTTCTGACTCACTGTGAATACAGCAGACGAGAGCGAGGCTGTGCTGGGTTAAGGGTTGGGGACTACTTCAGACATTGTAACTGAAATATATGCCTAAATCCATCCACACACCTTGCATCTAGATAAAGAGGCATCGTGTCCGATAAAGGGAGGCAGGACCAAGAGATAAAAAAGTGAGGGGACCTGGAATGTAAAACAAGACCAATAAACATAAGTAAGTCCTTTAGAGAAAGACGTCTTCCTGAAAGCCCTCGCTCCTGAGGGAAAAACGCAGATTGTACTGTCGCCTAGGTATGGAGGATGAACTAGAAGACCATGACCTGCATGGCCCCGCAGAGTTCGGCATTTGTATGATCCTGATTTAGCCTCCTGAGAAATTTAGTTTCCTCCGCTTTAAGACCACTGAACAGCAATGCAGAGTGACTGAATCTGATTTATTTTGGTGATCAAAGAGCGGTGCCCTTCTGTGTCAATAATTATTTGAATTTTTTAATGTATGCTGCTCTTAATACGTTGAAAACTAAACTTGTTAACGATTTGTTGGAAAATTCAAACATAATGTGATTACACGGCTTGATTTTTTTTTTTCCCTGATACGAGCTCCTATTTGTTTCTTCCCTCTGGCTGGTGAGGCCACTTGTAGGATTCAGTTGCACAGATTTAATTTAACCGAGGAATTAGGTTGAGAATTTTTGTTACTCTGCTTCTTAAATGAACAAGTGAAAGAAAACCCCACAAACTTGGATGAGCTAATGTAATAATATTATTAGTTTTCATACTTCTGTTTTTCTCCCTAGTGAAAAAGAAAAAAAAAAGGTGCTTTAGGTGAAAAGCTCTCGTGTTTTAACAACTAAAAATATGTTCCTGTCAATCGTTAAATAAAAGAAAATGAAAATAAGTTACAGACAAAGCAATTTCTTGGCTCCCAGGAGCCCCTGAGCTGATAGTTCTAGGCGTCACTGAAGTAGAAACGCTGGGAGGGATGCTGAGCTTACACACTGTGACCTTTACCTCGAGAGAGAAGACTGTTGACACAAGTGTGTGTAAAACAACCATCCCAGAATACCTCACTTTCCAACACTTTGGGAAAGATGTATTTGTTGATTGAGCAGGGAACTTGAAAAAAATGCCAGTTTCTTACCACTCTTGATAAAAATAAACACAATGTGTGTAAAAATAAACACAATGTGTGGAAGTGTGTGTGGGTGGGGGGGTGAGATATTCATTAGGGTTTCTTGATGTGACTCAGAAGTGTAACGCTGGAGCCCTTAAATGGTACGAGAGCTTCTTCTCCAGAAGAAACAGGAGTATCAATAGAACCAGCCCTTTTACGGCGATACAGACTCTCCAGTCTGCGTGGTCTGTCTCCTACCTTCTCTCTTATCCCCAGATGAATTGTTCTTGGAGGTTTTTGACTGTGCGCTGCCCCAGGAATCTGAACTGATTTAGGGGAAAGTCTGGGAGAGTCGTGGGATTCAGTATGTGAAGGTTTCAAACTCTGCTTTTGAAACCCTCTCTTCAGGTCCAGAAGCTGAGAGAGTCGAAGGTGCTAGTAAACCAGCACTTTTATGCTTTCAGCTTCCAAGTGGAGAGTCTGGTGTTCGCAGGGTCACTTGCTGAAGACCTAACCAAACAGGCTTCATTGATGTGGAGGCTGCTGGGCCGGGAGTCCCCTCACTCCTCCGCCCCGTAGCTGTCTTTTATTTTCTTGGCATCTCTAGTATTGTGCTGAAGATCATCAGAAACAGAATGAGTGGCGATGTGAAGAGCTGAGCACTGACTATTTAATACACCGCGTACTATGCCTTTCTAAAGCTGGCAGACTTATCTGAAGGACCTTTCTGTGCGAGGTCATGGCACACTGTGTTAGCTTTTAGAGATCTACCATTCCCTTCTCCCAAAGCAAAAATACCGGAGGAACTGAAAAGCGCTACCAATATAGTTGCAGTCACTGCTACTGGGTTGAATGCTTCCATGATGGCTTTCAACAAGAACAGACACACCAGATGTGGAACAATGCACTGTTTAGAACAGACAGCATGGAACGGAAAGAATATGGTACTTTCTGTGTGAGATATTCTAGAAGAATAAATCCATTAAAAAGTTACAATTCTATTAGCTCCCATTCATCTAGTCACAACTTTCATGACTGAGGAAATATAGACATATTTACTTGAGATATACACCACAAACGTAGATTTACCAGAGGATGATTTATTAGTGGATGGATATAGTGGCCACATCATATATAAAGTGTTAACTTTAGTGAGCCAGAGAATTAATATATCTGAGAATAACTCTGTTAAAAAGTTTTATACAGGGCTAGAGATTTAGCTCAGTGGTTCCAGCGGCTGTCTCGCAAGTGCAAGGTCCTGAGTTTGATCCCCAGTAACCACATACAATGCTGGGTGTGGTGACTCACGTCCACCAACAATCAATACCACATACCACAGTGCCGGGCGTGGTGGCTCACGCCTGTCATCCCAGCACTCGGGAGGCAGAGACAGGAGGGTTGCTGAGTTCGAGGCTTGCCTGGGCTACATAGTGAGCTCAGGGCCAGCCTGAACAACAAAGCAAGACCCTGTCTCAAAAAAAAAAAGTTTTATACAAACTGGTAATTAAATGTGAGAAGTAGAGAGGCTTTCTGTGCAGACAAACACTGAGCACATTTCCTGATTTATACTACAAGCTTAAAGGGAAAATGATAATTCACCTGACTACATAGCCTGAACATCCTTCTACTCTCAACAAACAAGAACATTTGATTTTAGATGAGGAAAACAGGCTTTGCTTATTGAAATGACACAGGAGTCTGAGAACCAGAGAAAGGGAAAGACTGAAGGCTGCTTAAAAGTGTTGCATGGAAGAGAGAAACGAAATGAAGAAATTAAGAAAGAAAAATCCTCAAAATTATATGAGTTGTTTGAACAAGTGCTCCTGTGAACACCAGACTTTCATATAATTTTGATACTCAAAATATATATGAATTGTTTCTCTTCTCGTATCACAGAACCAACAGGGACTCAGAAGGTAAACTGAGGTTCCCCCCTTTTTTCATGGGTCACATCAAAGTTTGGTCTACACATGTCAGGGGGCAGTTGTGAGCCAACATCCTGGGAAGCTTGATCACATGACTGACATCACAGAATTTTGCCCATTTTGTGTGAGACAATTTGTTAAATCCCATTCATGTGTCCAAATACGTGATGAGGGACATGTAGAAACCACTCGTGTTCACACATCTATCATTCAGACTCAAAACAAAATACGAAACACCAAATGTTTCTCGAGTTGAGCCAGATCTTTCTTATCTTTGAACAATCAAAATTTAGAAAAACGCCAGGGGACTGGAATGATTTATGAATGTTTAGAGTTACTAAATTTCTATCAATCGGTCTTGGTAAAACAAAACTGTCTACATTATTTTGTATTACTATACATATTTTGACCAAAAAAAACACCCATATATCAAAAAAGGAATATTGCTTTCATTTATTTCTCTTCTATTTAGACATTGTATTTGTTTCTTTTTTTCAGCTTTCTTTGGACTTTTTCTCTAAGAGCTGTTCCAAGTCAGAGCATCTGGGGTAAAGAACGGTCTCAATAAAATGGTAGTGAAATGTCCCCTAGTTGGGCTCCTCACTGTATCCTGAAGTTTAAGCAGACACTTGTTTCCTTTTAATCTACCAGGGTGTCTGTGCTGTAGGAGCTGGGATACATGGGTTAGGCCTGACAGAGCCATGTGGGTTATGAAAAGTAGAAAAATCTTACTCTATTGTGGAAACATCAGCAATCCACTAGCATTTCTCTTTGTGCCATGAATGTTCTCATAAAGCAATCAACAGAATATCCCTTGTTTATAGCTATGAAAATATAATAATCCAACATGTTATATACTAACACATTCATGTGTAAATTTGTGACTCTGAATCAAAGTGCTTTATTTGCCTCTTTTAATTAGGTGGCTTCTTAAGAATATCTAGTTTTCAGATTTTTTTTTTCCTGGGCATAGAATCTGGAGAAGGAGAGGACACAGTATTGAGTTCCAAAGAGAAAAAAATTCAATGTATATTGTCTTGATTCACTTCTAAGGTGGAATGAGAAAATGTGGAAAGTGAACTAAACATACTCCTGGTTAATTGTGGTTTCAGGCACATTTTATTTTTTTCTCTTCATTATTAATTTTAGGTGATTGAGTTTTCATGCTATTATTTCCTGACATATTAAAGCCTTTGATTAAAAAATAATTACATTTTATTAGTGTTTGACTTAACACTGTCAGCCTCAAATGAGAAAATATAAACACCTAGAAAATTTCTACACTGATGTCGATGTTACTAAACATCATTCTTTCATATTTCAGTTCAAATATTCTGTGACTTTTAGTATTTTGGTTCTGTAATGGTGAAGTGACAAGTTGGTTCAAGCATGTTGGAAGCAGCTTGGAAATAACCCAAAAGAATGTTGAGGGACTAGCTCATGAGTTATTCATTTCTCTTCTTAGAATATGATGTAAGGAGAAGTGACAGATCTAGAAGTTATAGAACAATATGTCGGTTTTTACATTACCTGGGAGCCCAAGGTTCTCTAACTACAGGCTGATTTCGATGTGGCCTCAACCTGAGAAAGGTGTTGAGTTTTGCTGTGTGGACTCACACAGGTCAACGAAGCAGCAGTGTCACCAGGTGACATTTTATGGGACCACTGTTTTGTCCTCGGTCTGTTGTTGACCAAAACATCATTGTGTGGCGCACGAGAACATCTGAGATGACCTTTCCTTCTGATATCCAAGGGAAATAATCTCCTCGCATTACTGCCAGGAAGTCCAGCGACTTTTCAAACTGTGAGTGAGGATGTGGGGTGGGATGGGGACTCGTGACTCCACTGTGACCCTGGCTGCCTGCACCATAACTGCTCCAGACTCCCCTGCAGCCCTTTGTTTGTAGAAAGCCTGAGGTGTCTCATCTCTGCCTCTCTGTGTCCTGTGAGCCATTCTGGTCTGTTTCACGCTGCTGCTATCAGTGTTCCGGAGCCGCAGGAGAGCCGATGGAGCACAGCATACATAACGCAAGGCAGGAAGTAACTGAAAAACGGTCGAACGGTACCTGACGTGCCAGAGTCCGTTCCTGGGGAGTCTTGCTTAGGGTTGGGTCCCTACAGGTCCGTCCCCACGCACACCGCCGGCTTCTCCCTCCCGCTTCCGGATTGGCGTGATCTCCGTATGTCCGACTTCTTGGTTTCTCTTCCCCAGCCTCAGCATCTGTTTTTCCCAGGAACCTCATAGTAGTGCTCCAAATTATTATTATTATTTTAATTTCAAAGATTTTTTTTCCCTCAATGCCGGGCGTGGTGGCTCATGCCTTAATCCCAGCACTCAGGAGGCAGAGGCAGGAGGGTTGCTGAGATCGCGGCTCTCCTGGGCTGCGTAGTGAGCTCAGGGCCAGCCTGAACTACAGAGCAAGACCCTGTCTCAAAAAAAAAAAAAAATTTTTTTTCAAGGAGTACGCTTTCTTGCTTTTGCAAAGCTTTTCACATTCCTCAGTTTTAATGTCCTCCTTATCAATATTGCCCTGGACATGTCTTACTCTTCAAACAGAGAAGCTATTCAATGTCCTATCCAAAAACAAGAGCAATATTTTCTTTATAATCGTTTTCTATTCTTTGTGAATTCAGAAAGAACATGCCCCTTTGTCCCCAATGCCCTGAGAAACTAGTAATGCTAAAAGTAACCTAGAAAAAAAGTGTCCCCAAGAAGGAATATTACTGAGCAAATTATGATATATTCATATCACAAAATAAAAGTTTCAGTTTAATTTTTTTTTTTTTTTTTTTTTTTTTTAGACAGGGTCTCACTTTTGTAGTTCAGGCTGGCTCTGAGCTCACTATGGAGCCCAGGCAAACCTTGAACTCAGCAATCCTCCTGCCTCTGCCTCCCGAGTGCTGGGGTTACAGGCGTGAGCCACCACGCCTGGCTCAGTTTAAAATTTTATTCATAAAAATATTTTGGCTTACAGGTTACTGTCAAAATAGACAAATGACACAGCAGAATAAACTATATAATTTTGAATATGTAGAAATACTAAAAAATAGAAGGGAAATATACTAAAATGTAAAGGCTATATATTGTCAATGGCAGAGTATGCAGGCTTCTTATTTTCTTTTAAGTCTTTTTATTAGTCCTCAATTCATATGTGAAAGCATTAATTAGTTTTCTTTCTTTTTTCTTCTGAAATAATCACTAAGTAGCCTAAACTGGGTTTGAACTTGCAAACCTCTTGCCTAAGCCTCCCAAAGTATTGGGGTTGCAGGCAAATTCTACTCTGCCTAGCCCATTTATTACATACTTTTCCTACTTAAAAAATAACTTCATTTAAATTCTCAGGAATTTGGACTTGGAAACATGCAGGCCTTTTAAAAAAAAAAAGCTTTCTCTTCTCTCTTGGTAATGTTCATTATGACAATGTATATCTGATCAGTATGAACCCAGATAAAGTGTTAGTGGCCTGGGAAGGCCAAGACTGAAAGAACTTAACAATTACTACTTTAAAATAAAAACCACAGCATTTTTCAAGAACATCTTTCTGAAAAGTATCCCAAAGGGATGTTAGTGACAGAAAGTGGCTTCAATCTGCTTACCTAGCCTTAGGCTAGAAATCATTTTAATAGTGTGCCATAGTCTGGTTAGGATCTACTCATGGCCATATAGTCCATGTTTCCTCACATCTCAACTAGTGCCTTTGAGTTTCATGTACTAAATGCCACCTGAGGTGATGAACATTTTTTTTTCCTTTACCCAACATGTTGGGCTTCTCTGTGCCATATATTCTGTTTCCCGCCAGAACTATGGAAAAAGTATGATTATGATACAGAGTTGTAGCTCAGTGGCAGATGATTTGCCTAGCATGTGTGAGCTCTTGGGTTCACCATCCAGCATTCTCCCACCTACAGCACCAAGGAAGGATCTGGAGAGAAATCTCTTGTGCCTTTTATAGCTGGTTGAGTCTGTGAAATGCAACTTTCCTTAAAACTATTTTAATAGCAACCATGAAATGTTACAAACATATTATTCTCAGCTACCAGCATATTATTTGCATGGTTCAGTATCTTTGTGGATTGCACTGGGCCCTATTTTTACCATGCTGAGTAATATTGGTAAATATTATGGGGAACCTCTTAATTGCACAAGGCCTAAGTATGCGGTGAGAAAAACTTCAGCTTCTGAACTCCTTGTGGAGTATGTCCCCACGCCCAGCACTGCACTCTCCCTCAAAAAGGCTGTGTGTGGTGCATATGATATACTCACATATATCTGTTATTATATAATAGATGTTTGTGTCTTTCCAAAGTATCTAAATACTCTTAGCAATAAATAATATAAAGCACCAGGTGGTTGTTTTCATTAAGAGAAAAAGGTCTTCTGTGAAGCTTAAGATATCAGGTTTGAAATGATCTCTCTCTTAGTTATCTTCCCTGGATCGACAGACCCAAGAAAGAACACATGAAGAATTGTTGTAATACACATGTGTTTGTTGGCTCACTTTCAACCCACTGTTTGATATATCAACTTCTTGCTTCCTGCATTCTGAATTGTAATATTTCTCCCAAAGATCACACTGAAAAATGCTCTTTATCTGTGGGTAGCCCACGATTGAGGAAATTTGTACTGTGGAAATGTGAGGATTATTTCAGGGAAAAAGTAGAGATCAGAATGGAAGGTACAAAATCAATGATAGGATTTACTTTTTACAACATCTTTGCTAATTCATTTTTCTGTTAGAAAAGGTAACGTAGTTGGGATGAACTTCATCAAGGAGAAACTATTGTCATGAAGCTGATAGT
Source organism: Thryonomys swinderianus (assembly GCA_004025085.1). NCBI lineage: Eukaryota > Metazoa > Chordata > Mammalia > Rodentia > Thryonomyidae > Thryonomys > Thryonomys swinderianus. Next base: position 2,804 of record PVIC010005933.1, on the reverse strand, counting down.
AAATCAGATATTTTAAATCTTAAGTCTGATGAAGCTAAAACGATGTAATCACTCAGCAGGCTGAAGGTTAGTGTGTGCGACAGTGCTAGGGATAGTCTGGGGCAGTAGTTAATAGCACAGACCCTTAAATCAGATGACCAAAGTTCAAATTCAGATTGTGCCCACAAATAGCTGCATGACTTCCAGTTCATCATTTATTTTTAATTTAATATTTTGGTACATAATACCCATCACAATTACACCACATAGAAAATTTGTACCGGTATGTGACATAACTTAATTCTCATTTTTCCCCTTCCCCTACCCACCCTACCACCACCCCCCTGCCCCTATATACATAAGCTTTGTTTTCTTTTTTCCATCAATTTTTTCTTTCCCTCATTATTTACCCCAAAACCCATTTCCCTTTGAGTATTTACTATTTCACAATATCGATCATGCATTCTAGAACATATTTACAACTTCAGTTTCTCATACCAGAGAAAAGATATAATATTTACACATCTGTGACATATTTATTTCACTTATGAGTATGTCCTTAAGGAATGTCTATTTGAGTATAAATGACTCAATCTCATCATTCTTTATGGCAAAGTAATACTCAGTTTTGTTTCAAAAAAACATTTATTTTTGTTCATGTATTCACTTTTAGTTTTAAAATGCCTATTCATTTATTTTTAAATTTTATGAATACATGCTTATAGCACATGATGATTATCGCCTTGGTAGGGAGTCGGTACATGTACATAATGCATCTTACTTCTTTTTCCTGCCTCCTCTTCTGCCCCTCCCTCTATCTCTTGTTCCCCTTCCCTTTTGCAAGGTGTATCATTTAATCTCTGCAAGCCTCAGTTTTCTCAGGAGCTAAGTGGGGGCTGTGATGTTATTGACTACACAAGTCTGTGGAAAGGATTAAAGGGGAGGTAATACTCGTAGAACACTTACAACAGCACTGAAATGACTGTGAATGCTCACAGAGTAATGGATTTCTGGATTACAGAGTAATGGATTACAGAGTAATGGATTACAGAGTAATGGGTTACAGAGTAATGGAACGGCCTGGATTTCTCTGGTATTTGTGTGGAGGTATTTTATATGCTATAAAAACTGACTCCTGGTTCACATGACCGTATAGCTATTTGCTTTGAATTCCTAGGTGTTCTCTGTGAGTCACTGGCTCTAAGTACTCAGATGCTATATTTGTGGCTGACAAAGTAATCTATTTTCTTATTGAGAAATTTTGATACTAGGGTGTGAATATATCCTGCCCCAGAATCCTGTGTTGCAAACTTAAGCTTTCATGCAGCAGTGTTGAGAGAAGAGTTCTAAGGAGCTGTGATTAAGCCATGGGGGCTCTGTCCTTAGGAGTGAATTAATACAACTATCATTATACTGAGAAGTGGTTCTTTGCCACAGAAGTAGGTTGATTGTCAAGTAGTGTGTTCAGTTCCTCGTTGTCTTTCTTACCTTCTTTTTGCCCCTCATCATGCAAAGATGGGACAGAAGCCCCTTAGTCTTGGACTTTCCACCTTCCCAGCGGAAGCCAATACAGTCTCACGTATTATGAACTATCCAGTCTAAGGTGTTTGGTTATAGTAGCACAATAAGACATTAATTGAATCAGCAAGAGGAGTTGAATGATGAAATTCTCAATGAAATCATATGCTTTCCTTGAAAAACATGCCAGGTTGTTATCATTCGTAGAGTATCAGCCGCCAGTTTATCCCCACGCCTAATGGAGTCAGATAGGACATATCTTCTGCCAGGATATTGAAGCTAAAATTTGTAATACACCAGTCCTGTCCTTAAGGAGCTATTCTTATGTAGGAAAAATAGGATACCTAGCCAGTATTTCTGCCATAAGGTAGAAAAGTATACGCATGTGAAGAAACACAGGGATAAAGTGGGTTGAGGGTTTAGAGGAAGTTCTCATTTTTTCTATAACCCCATTGATCAAAGGAAAATTTATGGGAGAGGTAGTACTTGAACTGGACTTTGAGTGAGATGTTATAAACTCCAGCAGCAATGGCAACTGCGTTAGCTAATGTGATTAGTTTTGATGTTTCTGGACTTAGGTCTGTATAGCAAGTTGTTTTCTGCATGTTCAGTCTGTTAAATAATTCACAGTTTAAGGTAATTAGATTTTCCATGTTGCACATTGTAAAAAGATTGATAGGAAGAAAACTCCATATGGTTAATGGCTGTACCCCCATGTTAATTCAAAATGGATCACAGATACACATGTGTAAATTTGAACTAGGACATTTCTAGACAAAAAATGCTAGAGAATGATTTGTAACTTACCAGTTGTACTTTGTAAACATTTAAAACCTTTTCTGATCAAAAGATACCATTAAGAAAGCTCTCTGAGTAAGAGAAAAGTACTTTTATCTTGAATATATACTAAATTCTCACAATCTAATATAGAAAATCTAATTTTTTATAATAGGCAAAAACTTGAACAGATGTTTGACCAAAGAAGACCTACAATATCCAGTAGTGTATGGAAACATATTTATTATTTATTAAATATGTTTATTATTAGCCAGGAAAATGAAAATCTCAAAAAGCTGAAACTGACTGAAATTTGAAAAAATTAAAGTAAGAAGTATTGGTGAGAATGACTGAAAACTTAATGCCTGGCATTAATTCAAAAAGGTAATTGGAGTGCCGGAAGATTAGCTCAGTGGTTCCGGCGCCTGCCTTGCAAGCGCAAGGTCCTGAGTTCGATCCCCGGAAACCACATACAATGCTGGGCGTGGAGACTCACGCCCACCAGCAATCAATACCACATACCACAGTGC